>PISX010018410.1:0-40724 GCA_004024625.1 Mellivora capensis
ACTGCCTTTGCTGTATCCCATAGGTTTTGGACCGACGTGTCTTAATTCTCATTGGTTTCCATGAATTGTTTAAGTTCTTCTTTGATCTCCTGGTTGATCCAAGCATTCTTAAGCAAAGTGGTCTTTAGCTTCCAGGTGTTTGAGTTCCTTCCAAACTTTTCCTTGTGGTTGATCTCCAGTTTCAAAGCATTGTGATCTGAGAATATGCAGGGAATAATCTCAGTCTTTTGGTATCAGTTGAGACCTTATTTTGACCCAGTATGTGGTCTATTCTGGAGAAGGTTCCATGTGCACTTAAGAAGAATGAGTATTCTGTTGTTTTAGGGTGGAATGTTCTGTATATATCTATGAGGTCCATCTGGCCCAATGTTTCATTCTATGTTCTTGTTTCTTTATTGATTTTCTGCTTGGATGATCATCTATTACTGAGAGAGGCATTTGAGATCTCCTACTATAAATGTATTCATATCAATATGACTATTTATCTTGATTAATAGTTTTCTTATGTAATTGGCTGCTCCCATACTGGGGGCATAATTATTTACAATTCTTAGATCTTCTTTGTGGATAGTCCCTTTAAGAATGATGTAGTGTCCTTCTGTATCTCTGACTACAGTCTTTAGTTTAAAATCTAGTTTATCTGATATGAGAATTGCTACCCCGGCCTTCTTTTGAGGACCATTTGCATGAAAGATGCTTCTCCATCCTTTCACTTTCAGTATGGGTGTATCCTTAGGTTCAAAATGGTTCTTTTTTAGACAACATATGGATGGATCCTGTCGTTTTATCCAATCTGCAACCCTGTGTCATTTTATGGGCACATTAAGCCATTCACATTGAGATTGATTATTGATAAATACGTTTTTATTGACCTAGTGTTACCTTTGAGGACTTTCTTTATGTAGATTGTCTCTATATTTCTGTTCAATGATATTCTTAGAATTTTTCCTTTTTTTATAGATCCCCCCTTAATATTTCCTGCACTGTCGGCTTGGTGGATGCGTACTCTTTTAAGCCTTGCCAGTCTTGGACACTCTTTATCTCTCCATCCATTTTGAATTTTAGTTTTGCTGTATAAAGTATTCTTGGTTGCATGTTCTTCTCATTTAATGCCCTGACTATATCTTGGCAGCCCTTTCTGGCTTGCCAGGTTTCTGTGGACAGGTCTGATGTCATTCTGATGGGCTTTCCTCTGTATGTAAGGAGCTTCTTTGTCCTAGCTGCCTTCTAGAGGGTTTTGCTACAATTATAATTCTACATTCTTGGTATTAGCTGTCTCGAGGTCTTTTGAGAATCTATAATCTTAGGGGGGAACCGTTCTGCCTCTAGTATATGAATACTGGTTCCATTCAAGGTATTGGGAAAGTTTTCTTGGATAACGTGTTCCACTATATATTCTAGACTTCTTTCTTTCACCTCACCTTCAGGGATTCCAATAATCCTGTCATTGGAGCATTTCATGACATCATTTATTTCCCTAATTCTTTTTTCATGGCTTCTTAGCTGTTTGTCCCAGGCTTCCTCCTGATCCTTTCTCTCTATCTGTTTGTCCTCCAGATCACTAATTCTGTCTGCTTTCTCAGTTACTCTAGCTTTTAGAGAATTTAGATTAGATTGGAACTCATTGAGAGCATTGTGAACATCATCCCTGGTGCATTTCATTTCTGCCCTAACATTGTGAACATCATCCCTGGTGGCTTCCAATTCTCCTCTAATCAATTCCATTTGGTCATCCATAACATTTTCCAACCTAGCTATTGCCTGGATAAATGTTAGCCTGAATTCCCTTTCCAACATATTGTCTATGTCAGTAGCCATTAGCTCTGTTGCAGAAGGCCTATCCTCTGAATTTTTCTTCTGTTGGGCATTCCTCCTCCTAGTCATTTTGGTGAGAGATGTCTGAACGGATGTAGCTGGATGTATCGACCGTGGTGTAGTCAAGGTGCACCCTGGAATGCTTCTGAGCAATCAGGAGTCCCAACCCAAATGAAGGAAAAAAGAAAAAAGAGAGAGAGAGAAAGAGATACAGGAAAAAAAAAAAAGGAAGATAAAAGAGAAGACTCATCCCAAATGGGCCCCAAGGTAATATTTATGATGTATACAAACAAAAACAGACAAACAAAAAGACTGCCCACTGGCGTCTTCTGACCCCGTAGAGATCCAGACGTGTATAATTCTGATCTCAGGCTGATTTCATGGGTGATCAGAGTTCCTTGGTAGGTAATCAGCTCACTTTAGGGGACAGGTTGAAAAGGAGCCTCCTCCTACTTCCCCGCCATCTTGCCTCCTCTCCTCTAAAAATTCTTAATTGAAGCTGCAATCCCATTGCCACATTTGATAACAGATGCTCAGAGTTCCGAGGATCAGAATGTGAATATCTTTGAAGGGGCTGGTCTTTGCCATCACAGTAATAGCACTTTTGTGGCTCATAGGAAATCCCTCCTGCTATTACAATTATTTTTGTGCACATTTTATCCATCCTACAAATTTCTGTAGAATAAGGACAAAAATTAGCCTGTACTTATATTTGTGCTCATGGTAAAGCATGCAGAATGAGAAGCATTCCCAGAAGATGGAGAAGCCTGTGGCTGAGCAAAAAGCCCTCTGGGGCGAGCTGGAGAATCATGAGTAAATGCAAGACCTGTTTGATGGGTCCACTGACCCAAAGGCTCATGTAGCAATGCTTCCTCATTAGCTATAATTTTTAACCTACGCCATTAAAACTCAAAACACTTGGAGTGTAGTGGTCTTCCCAAAAGTTAAATTGCAGCACAAAAGCAGATCATCACTTTGTAGATTCGTCCTCTCTGTTAAATTATGAGGAACGAGGAACACATTTTTTCTGTTTATAGAAAACCAGGCACTCTCTATGCAGCGGTTGTTCTGTGACCTACAGAATGTGATTTACATAGCAAAAAATAAGAAAAAGGACTACTTCCTCACAAAATTTGGAAATGATACTCTTTCAAAATTCAAAAAGTTTCCCTCTCTCTATTTGATTGGGCCCATTCAATAGCTCTTTATCATCTAAATATTTTCTTCCTTTTTGATCAGTTTTTCATTCATAATAAACATCTTTTTCTGAAAGTGTGTATTTAGCTGAATCTAAATTATAATCAAGTGTCAGATACTAAAACTTACACTCATGTACATGGTTGTGTATGAATTTTTAACTATTTTATATTTATTTTGTTAAGATTTTATTTATCCATTTGACAGACAGAGACTATAAGTAGGAAGAGAGGCAGACAGAGAGAGAGGAGGAAGGAGACTCCCTGCTGAGCAGAGAGCCCGATGAGGGGCTCAATCCCAGGACCCTGGGACCATAGCCCAAGCCGAAGGCAGAGGCTTTAACCCACTGAGCCACACAGGCGCCCCTATTTTATATTTCCGTAACTATTTATGGACAGTAGGTAAGCATCTATGATAAGATACCTTTTTTTTTTTTTCTGAGAGGATGGGATGGGAGGGAAGGGTGGAGGGAGAGGGAGGGAGAGAGAGAGAGAGAATCTCAGGCAGACTCCACACCAAGTGTAGAGCCTGACATAGGGCTCTATCTCACGACCTTGAGATCATGATCTGAGCTAAAATAAGGTGTTGGACGTTCAACCAACTGAGCCACCCTTGCCCTGAGTTGTCCCTTCAATGCCCTCCCTACCTTGTCTCTAGAGCTGCTTGTGATGCTGTTTCACTGCACTCTTGTTCTCTGGAACACTCATGTTTATGGTCTTTCATGCACAATTGCTGTTGGATTAAATGGCACCCTAGTGGCTTCTAAAATCAAACAGGACTTTTCCCTTTTCTAACTTAGAATCAAAGAGTAATCTCTCATGAGAGGCATAGAAAAGATTTTTTTTTTCATTCATCTTAGGTGTTTTCCTTTAGGCTAGCAAGTCTTTACTGAATTTTTTAAAAGCTTCTACTAATTATTTTTAAAGGTCGATTCATCTAATTTCAAATCTATTCTATAGAAATAAGAATTATCAAGAACATCAAACAATGCATGCTCCAAAAGGTAACCATAAATATTAGCTTCAGTGCACAGAATAGACCCACAAAAAGATGGCCGTCCGCCACCAGCCTTACCGGAGAGGTCTGTCTGCCTCCAAGACCATGTGTTTTTTACAGTCTGTTAGTTTCCATAGTCTTCAGTCAAAGACCACATCATTAATGCCATTTTTGGATTCTGAACCAAAACGAAGAGATTTTAAGAATCAGGAAATAGAGTTTTATGTCCATACACTACCATATACTCTTTAAATGTATATACTTTATTTACCATTATAAAAGTTAACCTCCAGCGTAATCAAACATATGCTTACTGAACCTTAACATTATCAGAGTAAATCCCAAAAGCAGAGAAGAGAAGAAAATATGGAAATATATAGGAAACAAAGGAAGACTTTAAACAGATCACAGGAATATGAATAAATATACTAGTAGATGAAAACAGGACAAATCTGTCTCTTACAAGAAAAGCTCCTTCAAGAGATCCCAAAGCAAGACCCAACTATGTCTGAGTGAAACACCAGAGACTTTGTGAGTTGGAGGAGGTCAAGGAAAAATGGCCAGGAACTGGTATAACTAGTGGAGGGGAAATGGAGACAAATAGAAAACAGAAAGACCACAGAAATAAAACAATAAAAAATAAAACAAAGTACATTTATATTCAGGATAAAACCCAGTCACAAGATACAGAGGAGCATTTCATAAAGGCAACCATCACCCAGGAGATGGGCTGCTAGATTTGAGGATGTGGGGTGTCCCCAATGGTTCCTTCATAGGGCCTCTGTAGAAACCGCATACCTGAGGCTCTTGCCAGAATATTCCAGCTGCCTGATATCATATGGCGACGGTGGTGAGGGTATGAGGAGACATCAGTCTGTGCTACCTTTGTTACCAGGATCTTGCCATGAGGACCTGTGGCATCTGAGATGATGAAGGAATTACTAGCCAGAATCCCTGTGCTGATATTTGATGCTGTGTCTTACTTCCTGATGTTCACCTTCTATGTCTTCAGAGTGGGCCGGGTCCCCTGCCCAGCTCCACTGGGTAAACCACAAATAGTCTAGTCAAGAAATAGACCCAGAAGAAATGGTCCCGTGCCTCCTTCTGGTGTCGTGTATGCTTATTGACACCTACCTGTGAATGCCCGGTACAATGGCAGCTATGCTGGGGTCACGAGGTGGGGATTACTCTGGGCAAAACATGCTGAGGATGGTAGAGCAGAAAGGTGGAAGCAACCTGATCCTTGATGACATCGCTGAGCCCCCAAAGGCATCAACTCTGGAGCTGCCCTTCTCTGGCCTTCTTGTTATGTGAGCTAACTCTTCCTATGGTTTAAAGATATTTATAACCGGGTTTTCTCTTTCTTACAGCTGAAAACATTAAAACTCATGCAGAGCCATGGAGAGGTTCATCCTCCACAGCATTCCATACCAGGCGCACAGTGGACTCCTGGTCCGTGGGCTAAGGGGAAAAGTTTAAATGCATACATCCGTTGTTATCTAGCAAACAGACATTTTATATTTAAAAAAGTCCCTTTGTAAAAGGATTGCCTTCTTCCAGTATCTCTGGCAGGGTGTCCACTCCCTAATGGGCATTTCTAAGTTAGCTTGTTCTCATTTCACATCTGCCTGTTCATGGGTTGCGTTTTTTTTATTTTAATGGATAGTTTTGTTTTATTTATCTTCTGGAGGTTCCTATACATTCTAATGTTAAAAATCTTTGCCAAAAGCTTCCCTAAATTCAACTTCTACAACCCTCATGTAATTCTCTGGTATTAATTTGGCTGTTATTTTTAGCACGAGATTTCTTTATGAGATTGGTAAATTTAACTTGTAGGCTCCTATGAGAAGAAGCATCTTCAACCTGTAAACTGTGTGTGTTATGTGGTGTGAAGTGGTGATACAGGGTGCGTGTGTGTGTGATGTAGTGTGCAGGCATGTGCATGTGTGTGTGGTGATATGCTGTGTGTGTGTATGTGTGTGTGTGTGTGTGTGTGAGAGAGAGATGTGTGTGGCCTGTGTGGGGTGTGTGTGTGTGTGTGGTGTGATGATATGGCATATGCATGTGTGTATGTATGCATGTGTTTGTGATATGATGTCTGTGGTGTGTGTGTGTGTGTGTGTGTGCTATGATGTGTGTGTGTGGTATGGTGATATGTCATGTCATATTCTGGGGTTTTGTGGGGGGTTATTACCCCCAGGCTCCCAGCCCCCTCAGTCAGGACAAGGATTTGCAGTGGTCTAGATCTCCTGCTCCCCGTGACGTTGGGGACTGCAGACCAGCATGGGCTTCATTCGGCTCTCGTCATGAGCCTGATCTTTGCATCCCTGCTGCCCATGTCTCTTGTTCCATACGATTCACAGGCTCAGATGTCATTGAAAACAGCCCCTCTGCCTCATTTCAGGGGTGAACAGTCTCACCTTCAGCCCCGGTGTCAAGTCTTGTAAAGCACACTGTCCCTGCTCCCCGCATGGGGGAACCTGTGAACAACCTGGGAGGACCAGCACCATGACTTTGGCTTCACTCTCTGCTTTGCCTCCTCCTTCCCATGGCATGGTGGATTTTGTTTAAGAGCACAGCCATTCATCTTTGCTTTCCCCTTACGTATTTTATCCATCAGAACTGCACATTTGCAGCAATGAGAGTTCATCTGTGTGTTAATCTACTGACTCATTTTTATTGGAATTCCCCTTAAACTTTCTAAAAAATATATGATCACAGTTATTTCCTTCCTTAAAGATTCTCAGTGAGTTGTTTTGAGTATAAAAACTATACTTAGTATAATGATATAAAAGGGCTTCTCTCTTTTTTATTTTGCAAGAACCTTCCTAGAACCTTTTCTGTCTCATGTTTTAGAAAAATATTTGAAACAATCAATACCTTTGATTACATATAACATAATGGCTGGACACAGGAACTCATCTAGAACAATTCCGGCGTGTCCTGGTCACTCAATAAATATTAGCACCTGTTGCTGTTTTTACATTTAGCCAAATGTCATTATACAAGACATCTCCATTAAAAAAATTGAGATTTGGATTCATGTCCATTTTTTTCTTTTTCCCTAGTAGGTATTAGGATATTCTACTCAATCTTTCAGCACTGATGGTCATAAAATAAACAGATTGAAGGCACATTTTCAGGCCCTGGCAATAAAGACCCGCTGTCCAAAGTTCTTATACACTTCAAACCACCCCTGCCATTCCTGGCAGGCATGACTAACTGATCACCACATTCTCCTCCAAGTGGAGACGAGGCTCCAGGAAACCACAATCTATCCATCAGATTTTGTAAATGGGATGAAGGCAGTGTTTCCATCCCTGCACATCCAGGGCCATGAACTGACCCCATGAGGGAAGCAAATGGTTTCCTAGAGTCTCTCATTTTCAGAACGTTTAAATCCGTGGTATACTTTCAAAAGAACAAAAATAAAATAAAATAAAATAAAATAATGGATTTTACCAATTAAATGAAAAGTTGAGAGTTCAATCACAAATTCTTCCTTGGAGAAAATAGTGTCTAACTTGCTGTCTAAAATTACTGATTATTTTAAACAGATTTGAAGTGAAGTAATTGGCTCCATTGTCTCCCAAATAACTGTTGAGTGGGAAGCGTTGCTTGGGAGGGAAAATTATCCAAGTTAATTGGTGAGGATAGAGCACGGTAAATTCACGCAACTAAAGACCATGTACAGATCAGGAGGTTGTTTCAGAAAATCGGAATTACGAGGGAGAAGACACTGAAAAAGGGCAGAGCTTTTTTGTTTTTATGACCAATCAGGAATGCATCCCATCAATGCCGTAGCGCCTGACCTACTCACCCCCGCCTTGGATTCCCCCTAATGCACGTGTGTCCCAGAATCATTAAATTACATTTTTTGTCTCCACGAACTCACCCTGCTATGCTTTTCTACTTTAACCAAACCCATTCCTTTCTTATATTTGCCCTCGGCAGTAATAGAGAGAAATAGGAGAAACATGGAATAGGAGATATAGTTTATCTTCCCTTGGCCAAGAAATCATTTGTGCATAAACAAATAAATCATGTTGTTTACGGAAAAGCAGAATAGCCAGAATAGCAGAATACTCCAGAAGTTTGAAACAACAACAGATACCCCTGCGGTGATAAGACAGTGTTCACAGGGGAGATAGAATTTGAGCTCAGTAGCCTGGCATCGCTGCTGTCATGGGGACAGGTCACCAGAGGGTGTCCCTGAAGGAGGAAGTTATGGATTGTAGGTCTCTGCCTCTCCCATCATAAAGTATGTGCTCCGGGAGCTGTGTCCACGCCACCTGCTAGAGGGCTGTGGCCATGAACATCGTCTGTGCAGGTGGGAATTATTTCTCAAGCATTTTATCTGTCTAGTTCCCCACTCCCCACATTTTTATAACTTTTATGTCCTGTCTCTGTTCTTGGCTTCTTGACATTGCCCTCTCCTGGGCTTCTAAGCCCTTGCTTGAATTAGTTTTGCTGGATGTTTCCAGGAGAGCCAAATCTAGGGGAAAATAAGGACACTGATCATACAATGGGAGGAAAAGGAAGGAACGGACACACATGATATCATGGATCACTCCGAAGATTGCATACTTGTGCTCACGCCAAATACCTCTTTCAGTGTCTCCTGCCATAGCAAAGAGGTTGTCCGCTGGTTGGCACACCTGTGGCTGGCTCCAATTTGTGCTCTGATGGTCCCGAAAGTCAGCATTTAATGCCCAACCTGAGCTGGAACTGTGCACGAACAATGTAGAAACTACTTTTTTAAAGGGATCTAAACCTTAGCATGTGTTTGATTTTCTTTAGAACAATGTGTGCATGACAGACTCCTCTCACGTGTGGCATGAACACATGGAAAGTCAGTGAGCTGTGGGCATGGGAAACTTGATAAGGCATCCCAACCCCAAACGTCCACAACAAAATGAAGGTGAATTTTGCGAAGTGAAATCGGATTCTGGCAGATTTGAATGTGCTCACACTTGGTACAAGAAACAACAGTCCCCATCTCTCCAGAGAGAACCAGTCAACCTCAGAGGATTGTGTGTTAACTGTGTCTGCTGGGTTTCGGTAGAGATGAAAATAATAGACCCCCAGATTCTGAACAAGTTAGAGGGGAAAAAAAAAAGTCAATATGATGGCCTGGTCTTACTGCTTTAAAAACAGCTATATATGCATTTGTGTTCAGATGAAAAGAAGGCAACAGCACAGAATGTGTAAGTCATATGGTGAGAACACACGTGGTGGGTAGGTAGCCCGTTCTGGAGCTCACCATTGACTCCAACGACATGAAATCACTTAGGAATTCGATAAGTGCCACAGGCCAGCTGTCTTAGTTTTCTCCCAGACAGAGCCTTAGGGATTCAGACAGCATCCATTTATTATCTAGTTTTGTAAGTCAGGCATTCAGGAGGCCTGGGCTTGGCTCTGGGTCTCATGTGACTTATTTGGATCGAAGGCAGAATCCTGTTCCGCATGATCGCAAGCCTGAGGACGCTGGTATCTTGCTGGTTATCACCTGAAGGGGTCACACTCTGCTCCCTGGAGGCAGCCCATGCTCCCTCCCACCTGGCGTCCTTCATTCTTGATGCCAGCGACAGTGGGTCAAATCCATGCAGTGTGTGGACTCTGACTTCTCCTTTTGCTTCTGTCTTCTGTCATCAGCCAGATAAAGTTCTTGTCTTTTAAGGGCGCGTGTCATTGGATCAGGCGCTGCTGGATAATCTCCCTGTTCTCTGTGCCATAGGGCATGACCACAGCCGGTTATGTGGTCACACTTGAGATTCTGGGCCTTCGTGTGGAACCAGGGGGCCTTTCCCAGACCCACATCAGAAGCACAGAAGCCAGCATTGAAGGGAAGCTTGGAAAATTCAGGTGTGAGTTTTCACCTAGAACATAAATCCTGCACATGGAGAAAACATCTTTCATTTAAATATAATAATAGAAAATGCATCACCTCACTTTTTGACTGATTCAGGGATTAAAGCAAGAAATACTGTGACGACATTTGCCTCTGATAAATTTTAGTTTTCAAAATCGAATCTCATTTTCTTCCCTGACATATAGTAGTCTCACACATTCTTCTGAGTTTTAATGACCCTGTGACTTAGTTTCTAGGCAGCTCACTATGTCCTGTCATCCTAGAAATACCCACTGTCTCCTGTGAAATACGAGTTACAAGAAGTCAATCTTCTCAGTGTGGCCTCGTCCTATACTAGACCTTTATCCAGGCTCCCACTTTTTTTTCTTGCTACAAAGATGTCTTTCCTCCTGAAATCACACTTACTTTCAATTCAGGCTCACACATTCTCACAAGAAGCTAGTTTTCTGACCAGGCTTCTGAAAGTCTGGGAAGTACACTGAAAACAAAAAACAGAAACGGTAAAATTTTTGTAAATGGCTTCCTGTGGTCGGGTATAACCATATGATTACCACTATTTACAGGATTGTTGAATATTCCAGAAAGCATTCAAAAATACCACAAGGGCCCCCAACCATCCCGGCTCCTTTGAGACCCTTACAAGCAAGCAAACATAAGTAAGTGAGTGGGGGGAATGTTGCATGGGAGAATTCTGAGAGCACATGTGCACCTGTGGGTAGACATCTGAGTACCTGACCACCAGGAAGGCCCCGGGGAATCTTCCACCTGCCAACACCTGGGTCCTGAGTGGATGCTGCTGGGCCAGGAGTGGGTTCCTGCGAGCCCAGGGATTGCCAAAAGCAGGAAAAAAGGCAAGAAAAGAATAGGTCTGACTTGTAGTGGAGAATTAATAATTCAGGATGTTTAAAAGCTTTTGGCACATTTTGTTTTTGTTTTCTTTGTTCACGAGCAATCTTAAAGTTCATTGGAAATATTTCTGACCATTACGTTTTGAGTTTAAATATGATGGCATGGAGGGAGGGGGTGCTCTCCAAACTTGGAAAGCACAGCCCATTTTCTTGTGGTGATATCCATGTAGTATTTAAATAATTTTCACTGGAAACGTCCAAGTCATTTCTGAAATAATTTTTTCTTCCTGTCATGGGATGGCTTCATCTGATGGGATTTCTCATGATGGACTGGGAGGACGTCTCAGCTTCCCCCAGAGGCTACCCCCAGGCCACGTTCTGCAACTAGGCAGAGTGTGTTGGCATCTATCACGTGTCTAATCCTGAGTTTACTGGGTGGTCAAGAAACCCATGTGAGGGAGAAGAAGGTATGATTCACTGTCATGTGGTGAACTTTCCAGAAATTGTAAGTTTATGACTCCAGGGACCGGGTATCATGCCCTCCCACAATTCCTTTGTGTTCACCAAATGTCCGCTGATGGATTCTTAAAGTCATGTCTGTCTTATATCATGCCGTGAAGGCCTGGAACTTGGAAAGAGTTAGAACAATGAAGGGTTGTTGCCATAACAGAAGTTGTTTCCTTCAGGTTGTCTAAAGTGACTCTGAGGTTGCTGTTCTTAAAGGTACCGACGGGAATGTATGAGGAGAGCCCAGCCCACATGTGGTCAGTGGCATTCATTCACTTGTTAATTAGAAAATCAGCCTCAGCCCTGCTGTGATATCATGAGAAGCATCTCACTGAGTTTTACTTTTGTTTCGTGCTCCTTTTCTCTGGTACCCGTCACAGCTGGATTTGTGGAGGTTGGCAGAGTTGTTTTTAAGTAGGAACATAACCTGCCAAGAGGAGGGAGAGACAACCTGCTCTGGGACAGGTTCCCTGAGGAAATCCTCAGGGAACCTGTCCCAGAGCAGGTTGTCTCTCCCTCCTCGTGGCAACACGGCTATGTGGATGCCATGCAGAAAACGAAAAGCTCACTGTTCTCAAGATCACCAAATATGATACTTTACATTTTAGTAGAGAGGCATTGCTCACTGATTTTTGAAAAGGGGTGTTGAATTGGAGGGATAGTCTGGTTAAGTCCCCAGAGACTGGCTATTCATCTCCCAAGGACTTAATAACTGAAAGTCATCAGCTTCTGCATACGAACTGGGGGACAAGCGGACCCAACATTCATTCTACAGCACCTACCCATCTAAACCTGTGGAGGGATAAGGTCACAAGCTCTAGGACCTTCCATAGCAACGTGTACTCAGAGGAATCGGAACATTTGAGTCTTTTCATCTCAAACAGCCAAGTGACCGAAGCTACTTCCATGCTCTGCCCTTCCTCCAAGCCAGTCTGGACCACACGCCAAAGAAGGATTTTTCTCACATAATTCCACACCTACAGCAAACCATCCCAACCTTTCAGCCACATCAGATTCCTTAGACACTGTCCTCATGCACTGACTTTTCACACTGGTTCTAGATCTGTGCACGGAGCCTTCCAGAAGTGCATGTCCCCACTCTGGTGTCTGCCACACGTTGTTATCTTCACCATGCAACGCCCCCTGCCCCCGAGCCCGGGGGCCGCCTTGCTAACCTCTGGGCAATGCACAGCCTCACCAGACCTGGAGGGGGAGAGGAAAACCAGCCTTCATTACTTAAGGGTGAGAAGTAAATAAAGCCACGTGAAAAATTTCTTTTTGAAACCTCTTAGGAGGTAAATCAGAATAACACACAGGAGATGTCAATGTATTCGTTGGTCCACTTGAGATGTGGGGAGAGTGGTAGAGAATTCTGGCCACACTTTTCCCAAGGCATTTGCCAGGAGCGAAAGTGTGAAAGGGGAGGCTGCCGGTTAGCCAGAGCTGTGCCCACAGCTAGACTGAGTCGGGACTGCTTATGGAGGTGTGCCCGGGAAGCCAGCATCTACACACACCGAAATCACAGCTTCATGCCCCAGTTCTGCAAATGCACCAAAGTTAACATGTCTCTCCGCTGAAAACCTACTCATTTGTTATGTGTCCCATTTCCCCGTCTTGTCAGTCCATCCTTCCTAAGCCCTGGGAGAGTGACACTGGTACAGGGTAGTGAATCCCACAATGAGAAGAGATGACATATAAACAGAGGACATTCAATCTAACATATTTTAGGGGAGAAAAGGAGCTTGATTTTAGGTAGGACAAGGGAAGAGTCAAAGACAGAAAAGTTGCATTTCCCTGGTGACTCGCCAGTACTCCTCTCCATGGTAGCATCAAAAGGTACCAGGGCCCCAGGACACATCTTCCATAAGGGCACAAGCTGTTTCTGATCTTTTCAAAATAATATGTTAACAGTGTTGACAAGCAAGTTTAACTCAAGCAGCCAAACAGTGACATGACCAGTTATCACAGGGGCATGGGAGGGCTTGGTTTCGGGCGTGCTGGGTCTGGGAGGGAGAAGGGCAGGTATGACTGTAAGAAGGCTCACGCATCTGCTCCTTGGACAACTTCCGCGGGTGCCTCCTGCTCGTGGCTGCACCACCATGGACTTGGTGGTAACACGGAGACCCAGGCCGTGTGGAGGTGGCCCTCGGGAAAAAGACTCCACGTTTGTTTCATGTAGGTGCCCCATCCAGGGCCTAGCATGCCGGGCAGTGGGCTGTCGCTCTGAAAGGAAAGAGAACCAATGGCCTGGAGAAACAGTGTTCCAGAATGTGGACATCACGGTCCCCAACGTATAAGGGACAGGACCTGCCTGAAAGTGAATGTGTCATTTGGCAGTTGAGCTCCAGCGGGAGGGAAGGTGTGTCAGCCACAGGGACACTTTCTCAAAAAGGAACAGAAACCAGTAAACACGCAGGATTTTTCTGAAAGTAGAGAAAATAAATGAATCAAGATTATTACACATAAGTCTAGTCCAATCCACAAAACATTATAATAATCCCAATACACAAATGAGCAGAAAAAAGGACACATCACAAAATTTGCAATAAAAAGGGCAAATGTATATTAAAAATACTAAGTCTCCAAAAGGTAAATATAATTAGAACTATGGAGAGTAATTTTTCTTCTTTCACTAGGAGCAGTGAAATACAGAAGACAACCACAGGGCTCAGTACAGCTGACAAACACTGGTGACCATTGAAGTAAAAAGGAAGAAGCTGAAAAACACAACTACTGGAAAGTAATTAGACCTCAGACTTCAAGAGTCCTGGGAATGTTTAGATACTTGGACCAATAATTCCATAAACAGGTGACAGAGGAGGAGTCTGAACTCTGAATAATGCATGAAGATGTGTCCCACAGAGTTACATTTGTGAAACACTGGAAACACTTTTACCATGCAAGATAGAAGCATATCACGGAACGTGTGGCCAGCTAATAAAATGGAATATTAAAGACTCTGAGTGTTTACATCATGTTTCAGGGATGGGAGAAATTGTCGGGACAGAATGTTAAAAAGAAAGAACAAAATTATAAAGAAAGAATGATCTCAGCTTTGGAATTAAGAAGGAAATGAGCCAAGGAGAACATCTGTGGGATCACCTTGTTGCCTAGAATTCATACACTGTGTGTCAACTCTATAAATTGTACCATCCTTGACCATGCTGTTCCCAGATAATCCCTCAACTCTCCCTGCTCCTTCCTGTATTGCAGGGCTAGCTCCTGCTGGCCGCATTTCCTAGGTACCCAGGGTTGGTTTCTTGATGTTTCTACCAGTGGACACACTGGTGGGAAACTGGGAAGCAGAAGGAAAGGAGAAACCTGGTCCTCTGCTCTTTGGTCCTGAGGAACAAGTCCACTCATGGCACCAGCTCCCATCCACAGTCTTTACTTCCTGGAAGCTGGGAGCCCCACTCCTGACTGGGCCCTATGAACAGAAGTTGGCCAACTCCAGTGACTCATCTCTAGGTGGCCTCAGTTTACCACCTGGCTCGTCAGCACCTGTGTTACCCATGTGAACCCTATCCCTGCATAGAAGCCACTGCTTAATTTCCTTGGCATGCTGGTAAAATTTATCTTATGGACGTCAGGCCATATGTTGGTTTTGTTTTATTTTAGGGATTATGCATAATACTACCATCTTCCCCAATAATTTAAAGTTCCTCTGTTTTACGTTTTTATTTTTTTAGTAAACTCTACCCTCAACATGGGGTTCCAACCCATGACCCCAACATCAAGAGTGGCCATCCCCTCCTGACAGAGCCAGCCAGGCCCCCCTAAGTCCCTCTGCTTGAAAGCTGAGTTGTTTGTGTTCCTTAGTTAGGCCCTCGTTGAACAGAGTGTGCTGGTGTGGGCTGGCATCCTGCTCTCCAAGAAAAGAGGAAAATGATGTGCTTTGTAACTAGACCACATCATTTGGAGCCACAGCCTCAGAACTGGAAAGAAATTGAGCTATCACCATCCTCACGTGACACCCAGATTCTGAGTACCCCCTTGAAGAGAGCTAACAGGAGCTCAGGCTGGTGGAGACGACACAGCTTCTGGTTGCTCTTTTACCCTCCTCATAAACCTCGATGTAGGAGGCATTCTCACCTCACTTTCCACATGTGTGTGGTGTTCAGGAGGCTGAGTGTGAGGCCAAGAGCCCACACTGGGCCCGGCAATTGGGCTCTGAGACCTGATTCAGCTCTGTCCTCTCCACATTTCCCCAAGTTTACCAACTCATCCAATGAGTATGGGCCCAGCCTAACTGAGTTGGTAATATTCCCTGAAAATGTGAACAACTTGTTTATGCACAGAATCGAGTTCACCGTGCCATCTAGAAATCTAAGAGAAAGAACACAGTGGTTTTCTTCCTATTCTAAAACTCATTTTGAGTCTACCTTTTCCAGGGAGTTGAGCCAGCCTTACAAATCACTGAGCCTTACATGTTCCTGAGCCAGTGAGAGATGGACCAAGATGGAACCATAGAACAGGCATGGGAATGCCTTTGGCTTACACAGCCTGAGAAGAAGTAGATGGCTGTGTTTGAATGGAGCTGTCAGGGCGTCAAATTTTACCTTTGGCTCTCGAGGATCTCCATCTGTGTGTGCTGGTCTTGGTCGCACGGGCTCCTGTTTCAAAAGCCACTTGGAGAAAAAGATAGTTTTCCATTTAAAAAATACATATATTATAAAGCTACCATAAATTATTTGGTTGCGAACCAAAATGAACATAGTCTCAAAAACCAAGACTCTAACTTACAGGAAAAAATGAAAACCCTGGTGCATTTCTCTCATGCTCCCTGTTCAAGCCCAAATCATTTATTAAGGGACTGCCACTTTGTTCAGAAGGAGATCTGACTCATCTCACCACATGGTTTGGTTTCTCTTCATTAGTTTTTGAAAGAGATGAAGTGACAGGTGCTCATCCAGGACCTTTTGTTCTAGTTTCGTGATGACCAGTGGCACCTGGTCCAGGAGTGGGGTTTTAGGAAAGGAACAATAGCCGCTCTGTTGAGCTGACAGGAAATGTCCTTGCAACAGGATGTGGGAATCACTACAGAAAGGGACCTGGGTCTGAGAAACATGGTCATAGGTACAAAATGCAGAAGTGGTAGAAGAAAGGCAAGCTGGGACGTCTACTGCTGAAATCCTTGCTAAGATGGTGGCAGACATGCCTTCTCTTCCTGGACAGGGTGGCTGATGCCCAACGTCAAAAGAAAGGCACAAACTGTAAAGTCTATGGTCAACTTAACGATGTCAGGGAGTTGCTTGCTACATGTTAAAACTGTGCAGAAAACCTTTTATTGTCTTAGAATGTAAGTAGCTGTGACCTTGCTGGAGGTCATGGCAGTGGTTGAGTCCCTGGGTAAAGAATGCAGAGGAGAGAAAGACTGATTTGAGTGCATGAACTGGAGACTCCCAGGAAGAACTGTCGTTGTGACTTGGGCTGGAAGGTGGGAAGAGCATCCCAGCCAAGGAGACTCATGGCAACAGAGGGGGTCGGTGTTAAGGAGCCCATTGCATGACACCTCTGAGGGCAGCATGGTTTCTGATAAAGAAGGTCTTGCCAGAGGGCTAGTGAGGCAAAATTCCATCTCTGGAGGAAGGGCTTCACAAGTTACCTCAGAAAGAAGAGCCTGTGTTTATTTTTGTGATTATAATAAGATTTGGTCTTTGTCCCCATTACAGGCACAGAGCTCCTAAAACCCTTGGAATTTTCTAAATGGTAAGAGCAGTAAAGGTGTCTTGATATCCATATCAAATCCCTTTCAACCATCCCTGAGTTTGTGTTAATATGGCAACTTTTAGGAAGCACAGAAGGGTGGGTGCTGGTTGCAGGGGGTGGGGACAGCTCTGTGGCTGAAGGGTTGGGACTTTCAGCCCTGGGGAGGGGAGAGGGACTGGAGGTTGACCTAATTACAGCCAAGGATTTGATCAGTCTTATCTATATATTGAAGCCTCCATAAAAACCCAAAAGAGTGTTTTCACAGGGAATGGATGTGACAGATCATCTGTAATGCATTTGGAACAGTGTTTATAAACACTTGGACTAAGAATATTTAAAAAGTACTCCCCACTTAGTAGGAAGTAAGAAGTATATTTTTATGTGAAGAGATGCATTTGACATTCCATGATGCATTTAGGCAAGTGTTAAAAACACGTTTATTTATGACCGTTATGAGAGTTTTTTACAAGTTACTTTGAGTAGAGTGTTATTTCAGGGAACAGAAGTGACAGAAAAATAATAATAATGATAAAACCACAAACCCCCAAAGGGTGAAGGAGTGGAGTGCAGGGTTTGGAGAGGCAGTCCCTGGAGGGAGCATGAAAGTTCTGTGTCCTTCCCTATGCTGGGCTCTGGGCATCTCTCCCATCTGTCTGTTCCCAAATTTTATCCTTTTATAATAAACCAGGAAGTAAAACATCTCTGAGTTCTGCAGCCATTTTAGCAAATTTATCAAAACCAGGGTAGGTCTGGGAGAGTGGATCGTGAGACCCAACCTAGAGCCAGGCCCAGAGCAGAGGGCACAGCCTGGGCTCACGACTCACACCTGATGTGAAGAAAGGACCAGTTTTGCGGGACTGTGTCTGCAGCCAGGAGGATCTGATGCCGTCTACAGATAGATGCTGTCAGAATGGAGTTACTTGCTTGGTGGTGCAGGGGGGCCACGCGTCAGAACTAGGGTCAGAGTCTGAGTCTGGAGCCCGTCAATGAGCCACCCCAAGGACCAGGGTTCCGGGAAGCTGTAGAGGCTGCTGTGTGCCCCTCCCCTACACTGAAGGAATGCACAACAGTGTGAGTCCGAAAGGCTCACCCTAATGACAACCCAGTTCAGCCTTCAGGAGCCCCAGATGGCAGCCACTTGGAGAGAAATTTAAAAGAAGCAGCTGCTGTTTCGACTGGACTGACCCAAACACTTTCCCATGACTTCACGCTTCTCATAGAGCAGCAGAGAAGGTGGGGCTCCCATGCTCACTGCCCCCATCCCAGTCATTCTGAAGTCTTGCAATGAGGAAAAGCCCTGATTCACCCCGGAGGTGGTCACACCATCACCCACTGGGAGTCCGATACACGTGGCCTCTCGAATTTGCTCTATAAACCACCTTTCCTGAGCTGGAAAGCACAACAGGAGCAGCAGGGCTTCCGGGAAGGGGAAGCAAGGTCATCCCATCTGTTGGGAGGGGGTTCAAGGGCGTGGGTAAAGACAATGGTGCTCACTGCTATCCCCTGGGGCTGCTTACTGCTATCCCCTGGGGCAGCTCTGGGGAGAGGGCATGGAACCTGAGGAGGAAAGCAGAGAGGTGCTCCTAAACCCAGAGTGGGGACAGAGGGGCAGGGCCAACCCTGAGAAGGTGGGTTCTCGGGAGAGAGGACTGAGAGGCAGGTAGATTGCTGTCCCATAAGCACTGCAGGCTCGCTGCCCCAGAGCTGGTGTCTCCCTGCCGACACTCGCCATGCCCAAAGGGACAAGAAGCGTATGTCTCACAGACATACACTTCTTCCATGACTCTTCAACGGTCCCCTGTGCATCCTGATAAAGGCAGGATGGGAGGGATAAAGGAAGGATAAAGGCCCTTGCCTTCCAGGGAGGGCCCAACACACAGCCCCTGACACAGGACAGATGAGACTCACAACAATTTCTCAGTCACATACGCTGACCTTGGGGGAAGGCGGGGCGCATCCGGAGGGGGATCAGCAGACCTGCTGGGGCAGGGGACCCTGCCTAGGGGGCAAAGTGGGAAGAGCACGTGGCTAGGCCATCTGGGCCCCTCCCACTTTACCCCAATGTCAAGGCTGCACATAATAGAGATTCCACTGTTAGATCTCACAGTGCCTTGGCTCCAGGAGGGAAAAGGCACAGACTGGCAACATGGGTCGGAAGCAGAGTGTCTCTCCAGATTAAGAACTGGCTCCCAGGTCAGCACATCGACACCTGGGAAAGTTCCCTGTCCCCATGTGCAGCCCCACTTGGCAGACCATGACCTGATCCTTTGCGGGTAACGTCTGTCTCATGGACAGGTTTTGGTAGGATTTCTTTCACATGAAAGAGGGGGAAGCCACCTGGGAAAAGGCTGGAAGAAATAGGAGATAAGGCTTGCTTGTTCCACAAACTCAAACAACAGTGTTTTGGGCAAAACAAACCAAACACTCAAAACTGATCCCGGAAGTAGCTGTTTGTAGTAAACGGTTCTGTCACCCTTGTTCTCTGGTTTGCTTTGAGTCTGAAGCACAGTGAGTTGTAAGTAGGATGACAGATGTGAAAAATAAATCAGCACTCGTTTACTGTAAGCCTCTTCCTGTGTCTGACTCAGGGTCACCGCTGGCCCATCAAAGGCAGGGAGACCCCGATGGCAGCCAGCTCCAGTGCCTGAAATCCTGTCGTCACACGGAGGACTCGTGGCTTGTCTGATTGTCAATGAATGCTTCCCACTTCGGTCACTGCATAGAGTCTTACCACGTCTACTAAGTTTCTCAAGTCAAGCGGGCTCTGTTAGATGTGTGCAAATGACTATGGGAGAACTCAGCATCCTGGTGACCAGCTGCTCCCACACGGGGTGGCTTCTTGTGCATCAGTGACATTCTCACTTAAGAGCTCCCTCGTGCTGGTTCCCTCATGCCCTGTGTCGCCTTCCACTTGATCTTACTTTTCTGCCTCTAGATCATTTCTCAGATAATTAACATCCCTGCCTACCTAGTGGTAAGGGAAAAGGATGGAGAATATAAGCCCATTCTCCCACCTCCTGGTCTGGAGAGAGGATGTGGGAATCCACAGGGGGCCACCAATGGGACGGTGCCATCCTGCCCCATCAGGATCCTGGGTGAGTCCCGTAGGCCAGTATGGCATGGCTCCACCCAGGTCCTGAGCCGGGTCTGACTGAGTGAGGATGCATCTAAGAGCCCCACTAGTGCCCTGCCTTCGAGCCCCCATCTGGGCCAGGCTTTTTCTGCCTTCCACGGGGGCCACGCTGATTTCAGCAGTAGGAGAGGGCTCATGTTTAGTATCCCTAAAGCCTAAAACCACAGCCTGAGCCTCTCTACAACTTCTGTTTGAGGAATCTGTTAGGTTTTATCACGGACCGACTGAATGGAATAAAGGCACCAAGGCAAGCAAGCATTCGAGGACCGGCTTTATTGCAAGTACCCTCGGGCGAGGTTCTGCGACTCCGGAGGAAAGAGAGTCAGGAAGTCACGCGCGAAGCAAAGAGGTAGGGGCTTATATGGGATTCTGCTGGGGAAGTCCGAAGAGGAGGTACTGAGACCTTGTCGAGTTTTCCTAATAAGGGTCAAATTCAGCTGTGGAGCTGCTTATTGGTTCGTCAGTGGGAGGAGAAAGGTTTTGGTCTCCTGTTTGAGTTTCTGTTTCCCGGGTCTGACGTGGTTGTTGCAGGAGGGTGATGGCGGGAACCGCGGCCGTCTTAGGTGTCCGTCATTTTGAATGGTTCTCCCCTCTCTCACTTGACCCCAACATTCTGACCTTTTTCTTTTTATATAATGGTGTCGGGGGCGTCGACTCTATTCTGGCTACTTCCTGCTGATGGTGGGGCAATGTCATAGGGGTAGTTGGAAGTGGGCAGGCGAGAGTAGGGCTGGAGTAGAAGCTGGTTTATGGATACCCGTGTAAGTTCCTGTAGACATTCCTGAAAACATCAAAACAGGCAGGGGGCGACAGATATAAGGAGGAGGATTAGGCATAGGGGTCCCACCAGAGGGAGGAGCCATGTTACCCAAGTGTGGGGGTCCAAGCCCCAGAAAGACATGCCCTGGCGCCTTGTCTGGATCTGGTCCCGGAGTTCTTTGACCTTGGAAGTGACTATATCTGATTGATTAACAAAGTAACAACATTGTTCATTTAGGAATAGGCAGGTTCCACCCTTTTCAGCGGTTAAGAGATCAAGGGCCCTCCAATTTTGTAAGGCGACGGCCGCCCAGCTGGTGACTTGAGTCTTTAGGGCCGTGAGAGAATCAGCGATCCACTCCATGTCATCGTTGAGAGCTTGGGAGAGTTTATAATAGAAGTCTATGGAAGTTCCCACCCCCGCCACTCAGGTCGCAACTCCAATAGTTATCCCAGCGCCTATTAAGAAGGGGAGGAAGGCAGCCCTTTTGTTTCGGTGTTGGGGGAATAGTATGGACTGGAGTTGAGGATCAGAATAGATGTTAGTTGAGGGGGACAGTAAGATCATTGGTAGTTAAGCAATGATAGGTACCCTGGGGGCATGAGAGGAATATACCTGAGGGAGTACAATAAGGGAGGGAGGAATTAGTCATGTTGAAGGTGAGAGAGTTGAAGGAATTGATGTTTGGTATATTTCCCCCAATAGATCCAATATGGACCGTGTGGTTGGTGATTGTGGCATTAGGGAGTGGCCAGCTAGTTGAGAGAGGGATCCCTACGATGTTAGAGAGTGTAGCGAACGGAAAACAGATCCAGCAGTTGCTGTCCCCATCGCCAGAGACATTCCGCCATAAGTTATAGCTGCCATTCAGGAGAGTTATTGTTAGTCGTTCAGTGGTGGGAACCTTTTTTATGCTGTCAAAGGAAATACCCTTGTAGGTCAGCTGGGTCGAGGCCTGGAGTTGGTTATTTAATTGGATGACCCTTCGTTGGGTCTGCTCCTGGCTAGCCTGGTCTTGGACTCACCCCCACTATCAGAGAGACCCACGTGGCTCAGATAAGTCCAGCATACTTTACCAGTCTTGGGGTACTGGGTGCAAGGGGATCGGCTGGTTTGAGAAAGTTCAGATATCCCAAAGGTTCGCCCTGGGGCATGGCTCGAAGTACAGGTGGTGGGTGCCTTCCCTGAGTAACAGGTACTGGGCATATGGGTATAATCTGAAAAGTAGCACAAGGTACTGCTGCCTTTCATGCAATCACATTCTACTGCTTGGATCGGGGGGCTCAGGAGGAATATGAGAAGGAGCCCTATCCAGGCAGAGCTTGGTGGGTCCCACCATCTGGGAGGTCCATTCGTTACTTTGAGTCAGTGTAGATGGTGACCCACTGTCCTTTGGACAGATGTAGTGCCCTAGTGAGGGCTATGAGTTCCGCCCTTTGGGATGTAGTCCCACTTGGGAGGGGAGCTGCCTCAACAACTGATTCTAACATGACTATAGCATAGGCGGCGCACCTCTGTCCATCTGCAGCTAAGAGGGAACTGCCGTCTACAAAGAGTACACGGTCAGGGTTGGCAAGTGGCTGATCGGAGAGCCCAGGATGAGGAGGGGTGAAAGTTTCTATGAGTTGGGGGCACGAGTGGCCGGGTTCGGGGGTAGGCGAGGGTGCAGGCAACACGGTAGCCGGATTTAAGCGGGAAGAGGTAGAGAGTGAGACCTGAGGGTAAGAGGTGGAAGAGTTGGAGATGAGAGGGGGTTAAATGGGCCAAGGATTGGTGACCAAGGAGGTCCCCAAGTCGATGGTCGGAATAGACTACCAGGGACTGTCCCATAGTTAGCTTAAGGGCTTCCTTGGTCAGGGAGGCTGCAGCCGCCAGCGCTCGGAGGCAAGGTTGCCATCCGCGGGTGGTACTGTCCAGTTGTTTGGATAGGTAGGCTATAGTCCGATAAGTGGGGCCCACCGGCTGGGCCAAAAGGCCAGTGGCCGACCCCGACCGCTCATCAGTGTAAAGGTGAAAGGGTTTTGAAGGGTCTGGTAATGCCAGTACTGGCCCAGTGGTGAGGCAGTCCCTCAGTTTGGAAAAAAGGCAGCAAATCGAGGAGGGATCACTGAGGGAGCGGTGAGGAGTATCCTTGGCCACCTGATATAGTGGGCCGGCCAGGATAGAGAAGTTTGGAATCCAGTGTCTAAAGAAGCCGACCAGCCCAAGGAAGGAGAGTATCTCGTCTGCGGTCTGAGGGGGTTGGAGCTCCTGCAGAAGGCGGATGTGGTCCCCGGTAAGGGACTTAGAGGTGGGGGTTAGGTGGATGCCTAGGTAAGTGACCGTGAGGGTGCAGAGTTTTGCCTTAGGAGGGGTGACTCGGTATCCCCTGCTCCACAGGAAATTAAGTAGGGTGGAGGTGTCCTCCTGTGAGGTAGTAAGGGAAGGACTGCAGAGAAGGAGATCATCCACATATTGTAACACGGTGCTGGCCTCAAGGGTACATTGGCTTAAGTCCGAAGCCAGGGCCTGACCAAAAATATGGGGGCTATCCCTGAAACCTTGAGGTAAAACCGTCCAGGTTAACTGCCCCGAGGTATGCGTATCTGGGACTTCCCACGTAAAGGCAAAAAGGAAATAGGAGTCGGGTGCAGGGGAATTGTAAAAAAGGCATCCTTTAGGTCCAGCACTGTAAAGTGAGTGGTGTTTGGAAGGATATGGGACAGCAAGGCATATGGGTTAGGGACCACCGGGTGGATGGGGACTATGGCCTCGTTAATGAGTCGGAGGTCCTGAACCAGTCGATAAGCTTCAGAAGGCTTACGGACCAGTAGGATGGGGGAGTTACATGGAGAGCTTATAGGGATTAGAAGTCCCTGACGTTTTAGCCGTTCTATGATGGGCTTGAGACCACAGCGATGGAGGAGGGAGATAAGGAATTGGGGTCTAGAGGGGTACTTGGAACCATCCTTGAGCTGTACCCTGACCAGAGTGTGATGAGAGGCCACCACAGGTTTAGAGGTGTCCCATACCTAAAGGGGTAATTGATCGGGGGTAGGAGTGGGGGGTGTGGAGAGATATAGGATGAGACGAGTTGAGGGTGAGGAGGGAGGAGAGGGAGATAACTGGAGAGTCGCTCCCAGCTTGTGAAGGATATCCCTTCCCAGTAGAGGCTCTGGGCATGAGGGAATTACCAGGAATGAGTGGGAGAAGGGAAACCTGTCCAGGCTGCAATTAAGGGGAGGGGTGGCCCTAGGATTGGAGGAATTTCCATCGATTCCCACAACAGCAACTGGTGAGGATCAAGTCTGTCCCACATAGGAAGGAAGAACAGAGTAGGTAGCCCCCGTGTCCAGCAGAAAGGAAACGGACTTACCCGCTACCTGGAGCAAAACCCTGGGCTCGGCCTGGGTGAGGGGGGTGGCTGAGTCCGGGCTCCGTCAGTCGTCCTCCAACCCGAGCAATTGAAGGGCCAGACTTACCGTCTCGGGTCTTTCCCCATGTTGGGGCGCTGAGGATTCCCTGAGACTGGGGCAGTCGGATTTCCAATGGCCCATCAAACAGCAGAGAGGGCATAGCCGGGTTGGCGCCTTTGGGTTAGGGCATTGACGGGCCCAGTGGCCTTCAGCCCCACATTTGTAGCAGGCCCCTGGTCGGGTGCAGTTAATTCCCCTTTTCTGTTGGCTCCCGGAGTCTGGCCTGCTGTTTAAGTTCAGTGGCTTCCTCGCGAGAGTTAAAAACTTTAAAGGCCATTTTCACCAGGTCTGATATTGGGAGTCTGGGGACCTCCCTCAGCCTTTTTTAGTTTTTTTGAATGTCTGAGGCTGACTGGGAGATGAAATGCATGGCTAGAACCGTCGCCCCCGGGGAGGAGGCCGGGTCTAGGCGCGTATATTGGGTTAATGCCTCAGTCAGTAGGTTAAGGAATATGGCCGGATATTCATTTGGAGCCTGTATAATTTAATTTTATCGTAGTTGACAGCCTTGTTAGAGGCCGCCCACACCAGAAATAAGGCATTGTACCATGCGGTCGCGGCGTCAACGGCCATCTTGGCCGTTTTGGTAATCCCAGCCTGGTTCCAGGGCTGGGACTGCCTGCGCCCCTACCGGCATTGTAGCATCAGTCAGGTGAACCTGATCAGCATGTTCTCGGGCAGCAGCCTGGATGCACTCCCTCTCTTCTGCCATAAGAGTCGTAGTTTGGACAACATGTAAGTCATGCCAGGTGAGGTCATAGGCCTAGGCTAAATATTGGAATTCTTTGATGTAGTTGTCCGGGTTAGCCGAGAAAGCCTGGAGGGAGAAAGGCGCATGGACGCGGACAACCCCTTCAGCTCCTGAAACCTCTCTTAAGGGGCAGACTAGGTCGGGAGAAGGCAACTTGGACCTAGTCTGGGTGGAGATCGGGGGAGAAGGGAGAGGGCTGGAAGGCTGCTGGAGTTCCGGAGCCAGAAGGGGAGGAGCGGTTGCTGAGGGTGTATCTGAGGTAGGGACTGGAATTTCAGGAGGCGGAGTAGGTGTGGGGGTGGGCTGCTGGGGAGCGGGCTGGTAGGGAGGAGGAGGAAGCAGGTGGGGAACCCTCACGGGGGTCTAGAGGGGCTTTCAGGAGGTTCGGCGAGGACACAACCTAAATCCTGTCCTCCAATCAGCCACAATGATAGCTGGCCCCAGAGCCAGCAGATCGGAACTGCCATTCCCGCAGGCCCTAATCCTAACCCTAGCTTTGTGATTCAGGAATGAATACCCAGAGCCCTGCTCTCGAATTGCTCCACACAGGGGACCCATGAGCCATACTACAGGACTCCACCTCTCACCGAGAATGAAATCATACTATTTGGAGCTGCATAAAAACTTCTGCAGGAGATACCTCCAAGGCCCCAGGAGGACATGCACACATTCTGTATCCCTAGTGGACACAAATTCTAGTCTGTTCTGAGTGAATGCCTGATACTTGCTCTAACTTCAGAATCTGGAGAGCTCGCCTCAGCATTAGCAGAGAGCTTATCCATGCTCTACACCCTAACCAGAAACTGAGCTTGGGTTGTCTGAATTCCCTCCCTTGAATCCTTGAATGCAAGCCCTCTAGACAGGGGACTCTGTAGCCACCACATAGGAGGCTCCCTGCCCTCCAAAAGTAAACCGTCCCTTATGGAACTGAACAAAACCTCTAGGTCATTGCAAACGTGCCAGCCCAGGCTGCCACCCCACTTTTGTTCCCCACCCTGGACACTAATATGCAGTCTGACACAATTGAAGTCCTGTCTTCCAATCAGCCACCATGATAGCTGCCCCCAGAGCCAGCATATCAGAACAGCCGTTCCCATAGGCCCTAATCTTAACCCTAGGTTGGGCTTTCTGGCATCCATACCCAGAGCCCTCCTCTTGAATTCCTCCATATGGGGACATATGTGCCATACAACAGGACTCCACATCTCCCCCAGAATGAAATCATACAATCTGGAGCTCTGCAAATCCCCCAGAGTAGGAGAAACCTCCATGTCCCCAGCAGGCCACACGCATATTTGGCAGCCCCAGTGGACACAAATTCTACTCTGGTCTGAGCGAATGTCTGACACTCGCCCTAATTTCATATTCTGGGGAGCTCGACTCAGAATCTGCAGATCAGTGATCCATGCCTGACATCCTATCCGTACACTGAATTAGGTTTTCAGAATTCCATCCCTTGAGTACTGGAATGCTATCCCTCTAGACTGGGGACTTCTGAGCCACCCCACAGGACTCTGCCTTCCCTGCAGCAGGAAAATGTGCCCTATGGAGCCCAACAATACCCATATATCAGGGAAAATGTGCACAGCCCACAATGCCACCTTCTTTTGTTCTCCACCATGGACACTAATGTACAGTCTGACAGAACCTGAATCCGCTCCTCCAATCAGCCACTGTGATAGATGGCCCCAGATCCAGCAGTTCGGACCTGCCATGCCCCTAGGCCCTAATCCTAGCCCTAGGGTGGGGATACATATCAGGCATCCATACCAGATTACTCCTCTCTATTCTCACCACACGGGGGAACCCTGAGAAACAGAAAAACTTCTCCTGCCCCTGAGAAGTATAACCCTCAGAGGTGGATGAAAGATGAGTTGCCCCTGAGGCCACGCCCAATTTTACATCCGGCCGGGACACAAACACCCATTGTGACCCTTAGCCAGAGTCCTATTTTCAACACAGCCCCATGAGTAGCTCTTCTCAGAGCCAGGATATAAGGCCTGCCATACCAATAGGATCTAACCCTAAATATAGGTTGTCTCTTCAGGCATCCATGCCTGGAAACCTCTCTCAAATCACTCCATATGGGGGACCCATGAGTCATAAAACAGGAGCCACCTTTCCTCCAGAATAGACCAAATGATTTGGAACTGCACAAAAATCTCAGAGCAAGAGCAAACTCCATGGCCCCCTGAGGCCACCCCACATTTGGCAGATGGCCTGGACACAAACTCCAGCCTGAGTGACCTCCTGACACTCGCCTTAACCTGAGATCCCCAGGAGCTCGCCCAGCATCTGTAGATTGGGCCTGCCATGACCTAGGCCCTAACCCTAAACCTAGCTTCGGTTTTCAGTCTTCCGTCCTTAGAGCCCTGGCCCACAAGCATTCCAGATAGAGAACTCTAGAACCACACCATTGACTCTGCATAAACTACAGAAGGAAACTGCTCATTGGAGCTGCACAAAACCCACAGATTTGGAGAAACTGGCACGACTAACGAGGGCAACCCATATATGGAACACAAACCTGGATCCTAATACACATTCTGTCCTCAGCCTGAGCCCCAACCCCCAGTCAGCCACCCACGTAGCTGGCCCCAGAGTTGGCAGATTGGACCTGCCATGCCCCTAGTTCCTAATTCTAATTCGAGGTTAGGTTTTCAGACATCCATACCTAGAGTCCTGCTCTCTAATCCCTCCATATGGGGACATCTGTGCCATATAACAGGACTCCATATGTCCCCCAGAATGAAGTCATACTTTCAGGGGCTGCACAAATCCTCCAGAGCAGGAGAAAACACCATGGCCCCAGGGGGCCACAGACTCTTTTGGCAGCCCTAGAAGAGACAAATTCTAGTCTGATCTGAGCGAATGCCTGACACTCACCCTAACTTCAGAATCTGGAGAGCTTGCCTCAGCTTCTGCAGATCAGGGATCCATGCCCTACACCCTAACCATAAAGGGAACTTGGGATTTCAGAGTTCAATCCCTTGAGATATGGAATGCAAGCTCTTCAGATTAGGGAATGTGGAGGCACACCACAGGACTCTCCCTGCCTTCCAGAAGGAAACCCTGCCTATGGAGCTGCACAAAACCCCTAGATCAGGGGAAAACTGCATGAGCCCCAATGCCACCCCACTTTCGTACTCCACCCTGGACACTAACATGCAGTCTGACAAAACCTGAGTCCCCTCTTCCAATCAGGTACTGGGACAGCTGGCATAGAGCCAGCAGATCATATCTGCCATGGCCCTAGGCCCTAATCCAAACCCTAGTTTTGGGGTTCAGGCATCTATACCCAGGGCCCTCCACTCGAATCACTCCACATGGGGGATTCCTGAGCCACAAAACAGAACTGCTCCTGCCCCCCAGAAGGAAACCTTGCCTTTTTGAGCTATGTAAAATCCCCAGAGTTGGAAGAAACCTGAGTAGCCCCTGAGGACACACCCACTTTCGCAGGCTTTCCTGGACACAAACACCCATTGTGATCCTTAGCCTGAGCCCCATTTTCAACACAGCACTATGAGAAGCTCACTCCAGAGCCAAGATATAAGGACTGCCATGCCACTAGGACCTAACCCTTATAGTAGTTTGGGTTTTCAAGCATCCATACTTGGAACCCTGCTCTCAAATCCCTCCATATGTGGGACCACTAAGCCATAAAACTGGACACCACCTATCCCTCAGAATAGACCAAAGTATTTGGAACTGCACAAAAAGCCCACAGCGGGGCAAAATTCCATAGCCCCATGAGGCCACCCACACATTAGGTGTATCTCATGGACACAAACTCCAGCCAGAGCGATCTAATAACACTTGCCTTCACCTCAGATCCCCAGAAGCTCATATCAGTCTATGCAAATTTGGCCTGCCATGCCCTACGACCTAACCCTAACCCTAGCTTCGGTAGTCAGACTTCCTTTCCAGTAGTCCTGGCCCACAGGCCCTCCAGATAGAGTACTCTGGAGCCACACCTTGGGTCTCTGCCTACCCTCCAGAAGGAAACCATGCTCAGTGGAGCTGCACAACACCCTCAGATTAGGAGAAACATGCACAGCAAATGATCTACGATTTTCAGAACTCGACCCAGGACACTAATACACATTCTGTCCTTCAGACCGACCGCCAGTCAGCCACACACATAAATGGCCACAGTGTCGGCAGATCAGACCTCCCATGCCCCTAATCCCTAGTACTAAACCTAGGCTCGGTTTTCAGGAATCCATTCCCAAAATCCTGCTCTCAAGTCCCTCCATATGGAGACCCCAGATTCATACAGCAGGTACCTCTCCCCCAGAATGAAACCATGCTATTTGGAGCTGAACAAAACCCCCAGTTTAGGAGAAACTTGCATGGCCAACAAGGCCTCCCTGATTTACAGAACCCAATCCAGGACACTAAAACACATTTTTTCCCTCAGCCCGAGTCCAATCAGCCACCCACGTAGCTGGCCCCAGAGTCAGCAGATCAGAGCTTCCATGCCCCTAGTCCATAATGCTAAGCCTACGTTGGGTTTTCAGGCATCCATACCCAGAGCTCTGCTCTCAAATAATTCCATATGGGGACCCCTGAGGCATGCAACAGGACTTCACGTGTCCCCCAGAGTGAAACCATACTTTTTTGTAGCTGCGCAACAACCCCAGAAGGAGAAACTTCCAAATCCAGGAATCCACCAACACATTTGGCAGCCCACATGGACTCAAATTCTTGTAAGGTTTGAGCGAATGCCTGGGACTCGTCCTAACTTCAGAATCTGGGGAACTCGCCTCAGAATCTGTAGATTGGTGATCCAAGACATACATCCTAATCATACAGTGAGCTTTGGGTTTCAGAATTCCATTCCATGAGACCTGGAATGCAATTCCTCCAGATTGGGGACTCTGGATCCAATTCACAGGACTCTCCCTGCCCTCCAGAAGGAAAGCGTGTGCTATGGAGCTGCGCAAATCCCCTAGAACAAGGGAAACCTGCACGGCCCCCAATGCCACTCCACTTTTGTACTCCACCTGGACAATATTATGCAGTTTGACACAACCTGAGTCCCATCCTCCAATAAGCCACCAGGACAGCTGGACCCAGAGCCAACAGTTCAGACCTGCCATGCCCATAGGCCATAATCCTAACCCTGGGTTGGCGTTTCAGGCATTCATACCCAGAACCCTCCACTCGAATCCTTCCATACGGGGGAGCTCTGAACCACAAAACAGAACTGCTCCTGCCCCCCAAAAGTAAACCTTGCCTTTTGGAGCTATGTAAAACCCTCAGAGTTGGAAGAAAACTGTATAGTCCCTGAGGCCACTCCCACTTTTGCAGGCCACTCTGGACAGAAGTACTCATTGTGATACTTTGCCTGAGCCCCATTTTCAACACAGCGCCATGTTTAGCTCACCCCAGAGCCAGAATATAAGGACTGCCATGCTACTAGGACCTAACTCTTATCGTAGGTTGGGTTTTCAGGCATTCATACCTGCAACCCTGTTCTCAAATCCCTCTGTATGAGGGACCTCTGGGATATAAAACAGCACACCACCCAGCCCCCAGAATAGACCAAACTATTTGTAACTGCACAAAAACCCCAGAGCTGGACAAAACTCCATGGCCCCATGAGGCCACACCCATATTTTGGGAACCCATGGACACAAACTCCAGCCTGAGCGACCTCCTGACACTTACCTTAACCTGAAATCCATGGGAGCTCATCTAAGTGTCTGTAGATGGGGCCTGCCATGCCCTAGGCTCTATCCCTAATCCTAGTATGGCCTTCAGACTTCCATCCGTAGAGTCCTGGCTCACATGCCCTCCAGATAGAGAACTCCAGAGCCATACCATGGGACTCTGCCTAGCTCCAGAAGGATGCCATGATCAATGGATCTGCACAAAACCCCCAGACTTGGAGAAACCTCCATGGCCAAAAGGCCACAACCTTTGATGGAACCTGACCCTGGATCCCAAAACATTCCGTCCCTTAGCCTGAGCCCTGACCTCCAGTCAGCCACCCACGTAGCTGGCCCCAGCATCTGCATATCAGACTGCCATGCACCTAGAGCGCAATGCTAACCCTAGGTTGGGTTTTCAGGCATCCATACCCAGAGCCCTGCTCTCAAATACTTTCATATGGGGATCCCGGAGGCATACAAGAGGACTCCACGTCTCCCCGAGAATGAAACCATGCTCTTGAAGCTGTGCAGAACCCCCAGAGCAGGAGAAACCTGCATGGCCCCAGGAGGCCACCACACATTTGACAGCCCTAGTGGACCCAAATTCTAGTCTGGTTTGAGCTAATGCCTGACACTCTCCCTAACTGGAGAGTCTGGGGAACTTGCCTCGGAATCTGCAGATCGTGGATTCATGCCTAGACCCTAACCATACACCGAGCTTGGATTTTTAGATTTTCATTCCTTGAGTTCTGGAGTGCAGGAACTCCAGATTGGGGACTCCAGCGCCACACCATAGGGCTCTCCATGCTCTGCAGAAGGAAACCGTACCCTATGGAGCTGAACAAAACCCCTAGACTGGGGAAACGTGTGCAGCCCACAATGCGACCCCAGTTTCATACACTACCATGGATGCCAATATGAAGTCTGACACAATCTGTGTCCCGTACTCTAATCAGCCACCAGGACAGCTGGCCCCAGAGCCAGCAGATTGGACGTGTCATGTTGCTAGGCCCTATTCCTAACCCTAGGTTGGGTTTTCAGGCATCACCAGCGCCATCCTCTTGAAGCCCTCTACATGGGAGACCCCTGAGTGACAAAAAGAACTCCACCTACCCGTGAAGGAAACTGTGCTTTCTGGAACTATGTAAAACCCTCAGAGTTGGAAGAAAACTGCGTAGGCCCTGAGGCCACGCCCACTTTTGCAGGCTGCCCTGGGCACAAACACCCATTGTGACCCTTAGCCTGAACCACATTTTCAACAATGACCAATGGTTAGCTCACCCCAGAGCCAGGATATAAGGACTGACATGACACTAGGACCTAACATTTGTAATAGCTTGGGTTTTCAGGCATCCATATGTGGAACTGTGCTCCATGTGGGGGACCCCTGAGCGATAAATCTGGACAACACCTATCCCCAGAATAGACCAAACTGCTCAGAACTTCGCACAACCCCCAGAGCTGGAAAAACCTCCAAGGCCACATGAGGCCACCCCACATTTGACGGATGGCATGGACACAAACTCCAGCCTGAGTGACCTCCTGACCCTGGCCTTAACATCGATTTTCAGGGAGCTTCTCTCTGTCTGTACATTAGGCTTGCCATTTCCTAGGCTGAAACCCTAGACCTAGCTTGGGTTTTCAGACTTCTGTCCTCAGAGTCCTTTTCCACAAGCAAGAGTTGGCAGATTGGACCTGGTATTTCCCTAGGCACGATCTCTAACCGTACCTTGTGTTTTTAGGCATGCATCCCTAGAGCCCTGCTCATGAATCCCTCCAAATGGGGTACCCTACATTCTTACAAGAAGACTCCATCCGTATTCCAGAATTAAACCTTGATATTTGGCATTGTGCAAAACGCCGAATGTGGGAGAAACCTCCATGTCCTCAGGAGGCAACCTCAAGTTCTGGTGGCCCTAGTGGTCACAAATTTTATTCTGAGCGATTGCCTGACATTTGTCTTAAGTTTAGATCCTAAGGAGCTCAAAATAGCATCTGCAGATCCGGCTTGCCATGCCCTAGGAAATTTCCCAAACCCCCGCTTGGGTTTTCAGAATTCCTTCCCCAGAGTCCTGGCTCAGAAGCCTTCCGGGCTAGGGACTCAGGAGCCATACCACAGGACTCTCCCTGCCTTCTAGAAGGAAGCCATGCCCTATGGCCCTGTACAAAGCCCCCCAGATTATAAGAAACATGCATGGCCTCTGAGGACACCACCATTTAATAAGCCCTCCCTGGACACTAATACACATTCTGTCACTCATCCTGAGACAAGACCTCCACTCTGCCACCCACGTAGCTAGCCCAAGAGCCAGCAGATCAGACCTACCCTGCCCCTAGTCCCCAGTTCTAACCCTAGCTGTGTTTCCACACACCTGTCCCCAGTGGTCTACTTTCAAATCCCTCAGTATGGGAGATCCCTGAACCAGAGAAAAGGACTTCTCCTGCCTGCAGAAGTAATTCCTGTGGTTTGCAGCTGTGTAAAATTTTCAGAGTAGGAGACATCTGCATGGCCTAAGCCACCCCAAATTTTGGAGGACTCACTGGACACAAGCCGATTTGTGAATCTCAGCCTGAGCTGTGCTGACAACTCAGTACCCAAGGTAGCTCACCCCAGAGACAGCTAATCAGGCATGCCATGCCCCTAGGCCCTAATCCTAACCCTAGATTGGGTTTTCAGGAGTCCATAGCCAGAGTCTTGCTTCATATCACTCCATATTGATGACTCCTGAGCCATAATACAGGACTCCTCCTGTCCCACAGAATAAAACCTTGCTAAATGGAGCTGCACAAAATCACCATGGCTGTAGTAACCTCCATGGACGCATGAGGCTACCGCCATATATGGCAGAATTCATGGACACAAAGTCCATCCCGAGTGAACACCTGACACTCGACCTAAATTCACAATCCATGGAGCTTGCCTCAGCATCTGCAGGTGGAGCCAACCACAACCGAAGGCCCTAACCCTAACCCTAGCTTTGGTTGTCAGACTTCCATCCCAAGAATCCTGGACCATAAGTCCTCCAGATAGAGAACACAAGAACCACACAATATGACTCCCCTGCCCTCCAGAGGGAAACTGTGCCCTTTGGAGTTGCACAAAACCCCAAGATTACAAAAACGTGCACAGCCCCTGATGCCACCCCAGGTTTGCAGAGCACTGTGGACACTAATTCGCAGTCTGACACAACCTGAGACCAGTTCTCCAATCAGCCACTGGGAGACCTGGCCCCAGAGCCAGCAGATCAGACCTGCCATGCCCCGAGGCCCTAATCTTAACCCTAGGTTGGGTCGTCAGGCATCCATACTCAGAACCCTGCTTGTGAATTCCTCCTTATGGTGGACACCTGAGCCATAAAACAGGACTCCTCCTGTCCCATAAGATAAATCTTGCTAATTGGAGCTACACAAAACCAGCAGGGCTGTTGTAACCTTCATGGCTACAAGAGGCTTGCTTCATATTTGGCAGAACACATGGACACAAACTTCAGCCTGAGGGAACGCCTGACATGCGGCCTATATTTACACCCCAGGGAGCTTACCTCAGCGTATGGAGATTGGGCCTGCCATGCACTAGGCTCTAACCCTAGCCTTAGCTTGGAATTTCACAATTCTGTCCTCAGAGTCCTGGTCCACAAGCCCTCCAGATAGGGAACACTGGAGTCACAACACAGGACTCTGCCTGCCCTCCAGAAGGAAAACATGCCCTAGGGAGCTGCACAAAACCCCCAGATTATGAGACAGCTGCATGAGACCCCAAGCCACACCCATTTACGAAAGCCAGTGCTGGACACTAATACAATTCTGTCCCTCAACCTGAGTCCTACCTCCAGACAGAGACCCACTGACACAAGAGCTGATGCAAGAGGCAGAAGATTGGACCTGCCTTGCCCCTAGGACCTAACCCTAATGCTAGGTTTCGTTTTCAGGCATCCATGCCCAGAGGTCTGCTCTTGAATCCCTCCATATGGGGTACACTAGAGCCAAACAGCAGCACTCCAACTATCCTCCAGAATGAAACCTTTCTATTTGTAACTGCACAAAACCGCCAGAGTGGCAGAAACCTCCATGTCCTCAGGAGGCCACCTCAACATATGGTGACTCTAGTGGTCACAAATTGTAATCTGAGCGAATGCCTGACACTCGCCCAACTTCACATCCTGGGGTGCTTGCCTCAGCATCTTCAGACTGGGCCTGCCGTGCCCTGGGCCCTAACCCTAACCCTAACTCGGGTTTTCAGACTTCTTAACCCAGAGTCCTGGCCTACAAGCCTTCCAGAGTGGGGACTCAGGAGCCATAGCCACAGAACTCTCCCTGCCCTTCAGAAGGAAACCATGCCCTATAGAGCTGCACAAAACCCCCTGATTAGGAGAAACATACACGGTCTCTGAGGCCACTCCCATTTACAGAAGCCCGTCTTGGACATTAATACACATTCTGTCATTCAAACTGAGTCCCGACCTCCACTCTGCCACCCACATATCTAGCCCAAGAGCCAGCAGATCAGACCTTCCCTGCCCCTAGGCCCTCATTCTCACCCTAGTTTGTTTTCAGACATCTGTTTTCAGACATTCATGAGCCAGAAAATGGAATTCCTCCTGTCCTCCAAAAAGGATTTCTACCTATTTCTAGCTGTGTAAAACCCTGAGAGTTGGAGACACCATCATGGCCGAGGCCATGCCCTCTTTTTGAGGACTCACTGGACACAAACTTGCATTGTGACCCTCACTCTGTGCTCCATTTACAACTGAGTCCCCCAGGTAGCTCCCCCCAGAGACAGCTGATTGGACATTCCATGCCCCTCGGCCCTAATCCTAACACTTGTTTGGGTTTTCCGGAATCCATATCCAGAGCCTTGGCTCGAATCCCTCCATATCGGTTACACCTAAGCCATAAATAGGACTCCTCCTGTCCCTAAGAATAAAACCTTACTACTGGAGGTGCTCAAAATCTCCAAGCATTTAGTAACCTCTAGGGCCATATGAGGATACCCCCATATTTGGCAAAACTCATGGACACAAACTCCAGCCTGAGTGGGAGCCTGACACTCAAAATAAATTCACATCCCAGGGAGCTTGCCTCAACCTCTGCATATTGGGCTGGCCATGCCCCTAGGCCCTTATCATAACCGCAGATTAGTTTTTCAGGCATCCATACCGAGCCCTGCTCTCGTAAAACCTAATGGATCCTCCTACCAAATGCCCTGAGACATTGAGGGTGAGGTGGTGCAATGTTTGAAGCATGTGAAAAATCCATTCCCCTGGGGATTCTGGAAGCCAGAGCACCTTAAGTTTGGCAAATAGTAAGAGTACATCTTTCTGTATCAGCCAAGTAAATCTGGTAGTGGATGGACTACACTAGAATGTGGGCGCCTGATTGCAGTGATCCAAATTCTATTGGGGTCTGTGGTCAAGGAAGTATCTTCACTGCCTGAGATCACCTACCCAATTCCACCCTGGAATATCACCTACACAATGTCTAGGAGACATTGCATGCAGAAAGGAGATGTCTGCTCATCTCCTTTCTGCATGCAAGGCAATAACGCTGCACAGTGACTCCAACACACGCTTCTCCACAGGTCCCCAAGGAAGGGCTGTGTGCAGCAAGGGCTCCACCTGGATTCAGACACAAATATGCACTCTTACCTGTTTGTGACCCTGGATAAGCCATTATGCTTATCAGGGGTGGTCTGCATCTTGTCTGTACAATACAGATGATTGTGGCATGGACTTCCTCCTCATGTCCACAGGCATATGTGGAATAATATGTATGATATGGAGGAATGGTGTCACATGCAGGAAATACCTCCAAGCACGTTTTCCTCCTCAATTTCTCTGAGTCTGCTACTCACCAGATCCTACCCTACAGTCCATAAAGTTGTGTATAAGTGTGTGTGTGTCTGAGAGAGAGAGAGAGAGAGAGAGCATGCACGTTCACTCCTGAACTCTTTCATGTGGTCTTTCAGGAGCCCAGAGTCCCTCTACCATGGGACCTCTCACTCCCTGAGTTGTCATGCACCTCTGATGGCATTGGCACAAGGGGAATGTCTTTGAACTAAAGAGGTTCAAGTGGTGAAACTTGTAGGAATCAGACAGGAAGAAACAGAGATTTATGGCACAGACATACTTATCACTTGAATGATGAGAGTCAAATATTGGAAATGGCTCAGTTGTTCCACCATGGGGCTTTGAGTGCTGACACTGAGAATGCCCAAGAGGACAGCAGCGACAGTGCCTATCTATGGTGGGCATCTCAGGTAGAACAAGAGCCCAGACAACAACTCTCCCAGTATTAAACACCCCCCCCCCACATACACACAAAACCCAGAGGGAAAATCATGGATTCAGGACACCATCCATTATGTGATATTATTTCATGGAAGAAGGGAAGTGTCTTCTTTTATTCATATTTGAATCATTATTTTACTACATAACCACAGTCTGGCTAAAACCTAAAGAACGATTAACTACTGCCTGACTCGTTAGAAATAAATGGGATGATTTAAGATAGGATTTTAATATTTTTTTTTTATAAAAAGCCCACTAGAATAGTTTAAACATAGCCTATGCAGGATAAAGAAAGAAGTTAAAGATTTCTCGTGGACCCAAACATTTCCCCAGTTTCTGCCATTCAGGGTTTCCTTATGAAAGGGAACACTAACCAAGATAATGAAAGTAGTTTATTTTGGAGTTTTCCATGATGATTGCTCTTTCAGGAACTTTCGTTGGTAATAAAGTGTTATATTTATAAAAAATTGAAGAAAAATACGCATCGTTCTTATATTCTGTAGCCAGACAGAAAAGGCCATATTGTAGAATTCCGGGCACATGAAAATGCCAAAAATCCTTTACTTTGGAAAAATCCTTTACTTTGGTAAAGTACCAAAGACAGAGAGAAGAGTAGTGGTTGCAGGGCCTGGCCTGAGGGAATGAACAGTGAGTGATAAGTAGCCCAGATTTCTCTGTGATGGAAATGTTCTACTAGTAAATAGTTGTGCAACACTCTTACTGTACTTAAAGGCACCTCGATATAACATTGAAAAGGATCAGAGTAAACGTTTAAGTGATCACAATTTCTACTTTATTTATATGACCAAAATCTATGAAGTCGTTATACAGGCATATGCAAAACACAAAACTTACCAAAAAAAAAAAAAAAAAAAAGCCAAGGACAGGGAAGGGGAATCCTTCCAGCCAGTTCCAGCCAGCATAAGATGCTTCCTGAGGGCTATTGCTTGTTATTCCACTGAGATAGGTGCTGGTTCGAGCCCCTCGAGAACCCCAAGAGCAGGGGCAGGTCCCTGCTGGAAGTCTAGGTCAGTAACAGGGGCTGACAACTCATCCATCTCAGGAGAGTGAATTAGAGCCCTGACTACTACCTACACTGGCTCCAACAGGGCAGGTGGCCCCACTGCTCTTGCTGAGGGTTGATATCCAGCAGCAGGGATGGGATGGGCCAGTTTTGTCTCTGAAAATACAGGGGTGGTGGCGATCCAGTGGGAGGTGGGCCAATTTCCTGAGGTGGTTCAGGATCTTGCTATGGAACTAGTGTCGTAGATCCATGAAGAGAAGTATCACCACGATGATCGACTTCCCATGTCCCTTTGAAATAAAGGAAACTTTTACCACGACTCAAAGTTGTCTGTCTCCAAGAACCAATCCCTTGTTGGTCTCCCTGACTAAAGACCATGGGGATAGGGATCTGATACTACTCACTCCTCTCGGCCCAGATGCACTCTATGGAGGCTTGCTCAGTGTGGCCCACCCAGTACTCTCCACTGGCCCACATCGTTCATCCCAGCCCTTCTCATAACCAGACCTTGTCTCCATGAGCTCAAGCTGTTGTAGCTGGGAGAGCAAGAGCTGGGCATGGTGATCCAAATCTGAGCCAGGCATACTGAGCCCCAGGTATGCCAGCAGCATATTCAGGCTGAGAAACACTGGGGACTGGACAAAATCCTCTGGATATTGTCCTTGACATGTGTTCAAGATAGAGGAGATAGCCATGAGAAGAGACTGTTAGGGAGAGGGATCAGAGGAGAGGCCACCCTCCCAAACCAATGTCCCAGGGAACCCCTGTGGGAATATGTGTCCCTGGGCTTTCAGCTCCTGCCAGAGGCCAGTCTTAGTCCTAGTCCTTGTCCACCTGTGATCTGGAAAACCTGCCTGAGGCAAGCCTAATCACAGATGACTGGGTGGCAAAATCCGTTATGAGTGTGAGTCCTTGATCAATGGTGTTAGAATTTCTGTCCTTCTTAGGGGAACTGGACACACTCCTCAGTCTTTCTCTGTGCACACTTGCTACTTGAATTCAACTGCATGTGCCCAGGGAGGTATGGTGTCTGTCCCCTTAATTATTCTCATTGCACACACCACTGCTCTGTGAAGAGCTATCCAAAGAGGAAACAAAGGGACTGTCTCTAGCCAGGCCTTCCCAGTACCCTTCCAATACCTCAAGCACACTTCCTGTGCCCAGGAAGGAGTACCCAGTGTCCATGTTCCAACAGATTGTTGAATGTGATGGTTCCCACAGCCTCTGTTCTGGGTCCCAGGATTAGGGTAGCGTCAGGGCTGGGAGGAGGCAGGAAGGGGAAAGATTTTCTTAGGGGCTAAAGCTGTTCCCCAAACCTCTCGGCTCTGCCTCAGTTCCCACACCCACAGCACCCCTGGGCACCTTCCTTTCTCCAGAGGAAACTCTCAGAACTTTACCCTTAAGGAGGAATCACAGATGTGTGGGATGAGGGCCCAAGTTCCCTCCAAAATACAGTCCCCTGGATGTCCTTGAGGAGAGAGAAGGCCCTCCTTCATCAGCCAAAGCTACTTCACATATTCCGCTGCTCCTGAAATACACCCATATCTAGAGGAGGCCAGGGGGCAACTAATGAAATGCCCTGTGGATGTTACCTCTCTCAGTGTCCAGTGTCACTACCTGACACCTGACTAGTCTGGAGTCTTGGGGTGCTATCTGATCTGTGCAGGGTTCACAATCAGGTCCTACAGGAACGCATGTGCAGAGTGGGGTTTCCTGAATGCTTACTGAATGAAAGTGCACCAACCATCCCATCACAGATATTTGAATGAGCCTGGGCCCCGTGCTCACACCCAGAGACCACCGCTCTGGTTTCACCCAGGCACAGACCACAAAGAGAGTCCCAGATCTCCTTTTAAATGGCCAAACAGCCCAAATAAAGTCCATAGTGATAGTAAGGGTAAGGCAGAGGCTTCATCATAACAAGCAGGACAATGAAAAGTGAGTACAATGACAGGACTGCTAAAATACCTTTGCACCGGCCCAGGCACCCTGGTGCACTTTCATTTCAAGACTGCACTAAGTCCCTAAAATAACTCTGCCCCAGTCAGAGGAGAAATCAGAGACTAGGGACGTTTTGGGACATTCCCAAATCTCATAATGAGACTGTGGCCAAATCCTGCTGGGCAATTAGGCACCGGGTGCTGACCTTGCAAACAGGAGGTCCAGCACCTCTTGGGTGGTGGTAAAAGCTCGGTATGAGCCCAGAAATATGTTGAAATAGCTGAGGTTTCCTCCTAGGACAGCAAGCTGCAGATGTACTTGCTTCTTTAGCAGGTTGGCCCTGTTGGTCCACAGCACGTGGGTCTCTCTCCTCTTGAATGGAGAGCCATTTTTCCCCTGAGGTGAAACAGAGGAGTCATGAGACAGTGCTATAGCCACCATGAGGGTTAGTGGTTGGAGCACAGACTGAACCCCCAAGATCCCAGTGACTTATGGCAAGAGGTGGGACTAGTGGGCCCACAGTCATAAAAACAATCAGGTGACTGGGTGGTTCCTTGGCTGAATTCTAAGAGTCATGGTTTTGGCTCAGGTCATTATCTTAATGTCCTGAGATTGAGCTCCTCATAGGGCTGCACACTGAGGGCAGAGTGTTCATGAAGATTCAGTCTCTCCCTCTGCTTTGTCAAATGAGTCAATCAACCAATGAATTAATAAATCTTTAATGAAAAAGGAAAAGGGATTCAGTCTGTCCCCTATCTTTTTCTTTTTTTTT
>PISX010018411.1:0-40761 GCA_004024625.1 Mellivora capensis
AACTGTTAATCAAGATAAAGAGTCATATTGATATGTCACATTAATAGTAGGGGATCTTAACATGCCACTCTCAGTAATAGATCATTTAAGCATAAAATAATAAAGAAACAAGAACATTGAATGACACCTTGGATCAGATGGACCTCATAGATATATACAGAACATTCTACCCTAAAACAACAGAATACTCATTCTTCTTGAGCACACATGGAACCTTCTCCAGAATAGACCACATCTTTGGTCACAAATCAGGGCTCAACTGATACCAAAAGACTGAGATTATTCCCTGAATATTCTCAGATCACAATGCTTTGAAACTGGAGCTCAACCACAAGAAAAAGTTCAGAAGGAATTCAAACACTGGAAGCTAAAGACCACCTTGCTTAAGAATGTTTGGATCAATCAAAAAATCAAAGAACTAGGGAAATAATCAAAATTAGAGTGGAGATCAATGAGATAGAAACTAGAGATGCAGTAGAATGCATCAACGAAACTAGAAGCTGGTTTTTTGAAAGAATCAATAAGATTAATAAACCGTTGGCCAAACTTGTCCAAAATAAAAGAGAGAAGACCCAAATTAATAAAATTATGAATGAAAAGGGGGAGATATGACTAACACCAAGGATAAAGAAACAATCATCCAAAATTATTATCAACATTATTATACGCCAGTAAGTTAAGCAACCAAGATGAAATGGATGCATTCGTGAAAACCTATAAACTTCCAAAACTGAATCAGGAAGAACCTGAAAACCTGAATAGACCAATATCTCGTAACGAGATTGAGGCGATGATCAAAAACCTCGCAAAAAACAAGAGCCCAGGACCTGACGGGTTCCCTGGGGAATTCTACCAAACTTTCAAAGAAGAAATAATACTTATTCTCCAGAAGCTGTTTCAAAAAATTGAAGCAGAAGGAAAACTTCCAAACTCTTTTTATGAATCCAGCATTACCTTGATCCCTAAAACAGGCAAAGACCCACCAAAGAAGAGAATTTCAGACCAATATCCCTAATGAATATGGATGCTAAGATTCTCAACAAGATCTTAGCTAATATGATCCAAAAATATATTAAAAAGATTATCCACCATGACCAGGTGGGATTCATCCCTGGTTTGCAAGTGTGGTCAAAGTTTGCAAATCAATCAGTATGACAGAACAAATCAATAAGAGAAGAGAGAAGAAGCACATGATCCTCTCAATTGATGAGGAAAAAGCATTTGACAAGATACAGCATCCGTTCCTGATTAAAACGCTTCAAAGTATAGGGATAGAGGGAACATTCCTCAACTTCATAAAATCTATCTATGAAAAACCCACAGCGAATATCATCCTCAATGGAAAAAAGCTGACAGCCTTCCCTGTGAGTTCAGAAACAGGACAAGGATGCCCACTCTCACCACTCTTGTTCAACATAGTACTAGAAGTCCTAGCAACATCAATCAGACAATTAAGGGAAATAAAAGGTATTCAAATTGGCAATGAAGAAGTCAAACTCTCTCTATTCACAGATGACATGATACTTTATATGCAAAACCCAAAAGACTGCACCTCAAACTACTAGAACTCCTTCAGCAATTCAGTAATGTGACAGGATACAAAGTCAATGTACAGAAATCAGTTGCTTTCTTATACACTAACAATGAAAACACAGAAAGGGAAATTAGAGAATCGATTCCATTTACTATAGCACCAAGAACCATAAGATACCTGGGAATAAACCTAACCAAAGAGGTAAAGGATCTGTACTTGAGGAACTACAGAACACTCATGAAAGAAATTGAAGAAGACACAAAAAGATGGAAGACCATTCCATGCTCATGGATCAGAAAAATAAACATTGTTAAAAAGTCTATATTGCCCAGAGAAATCTGTACTGTCAATGCCATTCTGATCAAAGTTCCACTGGCATTTTTCAAAGAGCTGGAGCAAACAATCCTAAAATTTGTATGGAACTGGAAGAGACCCCGAATTTCTAAGGAAATGTTGAAAAAGAAAAACCAAACTCAGGGCATCATGTTGCAGGATTTCAAGCTTTACTACAAAGCTGTGATTACCAAGACAGCATGGTAGTGGCATAAAAAACAGACACATAGACCAGTGGAACAGAGTAGAGATCCCAGATATGGACGCTCAATGCTATCTTCAAATAATCTTTGACAAAGCAGGAAAAAATATACAGTGGAAAAAAGACAGTCTCTTCAATAAATAGTGCTTGGAAAATTGGTCAGCTATGTATAGAAGAATGAAACTCGACCATTCTCTTACACCATACACAAAGATAAACTCAAATGGATAAAAGACCTCAATGTGAGGCAGGAATCCATCAGAATCCTAGAGGAGAACACAGGCAGTAGCCTCTTTGACATCAGCCACAGTAACTTCTTTCAAAATATGTTCCCAAAGGCAAAGGAAACAAAAGCAAAAATGAACTTTTGGGACTTCATCAAAATCAAAATCTTCTGCATAGCAAAGGAAACAGTCAACAAATCAATGAGACAGCTCTTGTTATGGGAGAAGATATTCACAAATGACACCACAGACAAAGGGCTGATATCCAAGATCTCTAAAGAACTCCTCAAACTCAACACACACAAACGGACAATCATATCAACAAATGGGCAGAAGACATGAACAGACACTTCCCCAAAGAAGATATACAAATGGCTAACAGACACTTGAAGAAATGTTATCATCACTAGTTATCAGGGCGATTAAAATCAAAACTACATTGAGATCCCTTACACCAGTTAGAATGGCCAAAATCAACAAGACAGTAAACAAGTGTTGGAGAGGATGTGGAGAAAGGGGAACCCTCTTACACTATTGGTGGGAATGTAAGTTGGTGCAGCCAGTTTGGAAAACAGTGTGGAGATTCCCTAAGAAATTAAAGATAGAGCTACCCTGTTACCCTACAATTGCACTACTGAGTATTTACCCCAAAGATACAGATGTAGTGAAAAGAAGGGTCATCTGTACCCCAATGTTCATAGCAGCAATGGCCATGGTCACCAAACTGTGGAAAGAACTAAGATGCCCTTCAATGGATGAATGCATAAGGAAGATATGGTCCATAGATACCATGGAGTATTATGCCTCCATCAGAAAGGATTACCCAACTTTTGTATCACCATGCACGAGACTGGAAGATATTATGCTGAGTGAAGTAAGTCTAGCACTGTGAGTCAATTATCATATGGTTTCACTTATTTGTAGATCAGAAGCAATAACACGGAGGACATGGGGAGATGGAGAGCAGAAAGGAGTTGGGGGAAACTGGATGGGGGAGACTAACCATGAGAGACTGTGGACTCCGAAAAACACTCTGAGTATTTTGGGGATGTGGGGGATTGGGAGTTTGGGTTAGTCTGGTGGTGGGTATTATGGAGGGCATGTATTGCATGGAGCACTGGGTGTGTTGCATAAACAACGAGTTCTGGAACACTGAAAAGAAATTAAAAATAAATAAATAAAAATTAAAAAAAATAAAACCACATTGGAGTGGTTTTATGTGAAATAAATAAAGGTAAAAGAGTGTCTCTTAGGCTTTTTTCTTTTTGTCTTTCTTTCCTTCTTTCCTTCTTTCTTTCTCCCTTTCAATCTTCGGCATGAGATTGTGTTGCTATTAACTGAGATGTGAAAGACTAATGGTAGGAGAAAATGCAACATTCTACTTTAGATTTATAAAGTAAGAATTGTTTATTATTTGACTATCTGGGTGTTATTTTCTCAAAACCCAGATCACTTGCTTTCATAAGCACCCCAAACTGTTGGTCAGGTCCCTTCTTCCCTGACAAAAGTTCATATTGTTTCAAGAAGCTATTCTTACTTCTGGTTCTAAGATGTAGTCCAGACCCACCCTAGTCAGAAACTCCCATTTCTTGCTATCATTTGTCCTTTCAGTTTTGGATATGACCAATTTTTAACCAATGAGCCTAGAGAAAAGCTTTTTTTAAAAAGATGTTATTTACATATTTGAGACAGAGAGAAAGTCAAAGAGAGGGAGAGAGTGTGCATGTGCATACAAGTGGAGCAAGGAGCTGAGGGAGGAGTTAATCTCTAGTAGACTCCCCACTGAGTATGGAGTCCCACAAGGGGCTCCAACTCTTGACCCATGAGATCACAACCTGAGCCAAAAACCAAGAGTCTGATGTTTAGCTGACTGAGTTCACTGAGGTGCTCCTCTGGACAAAACATTAATGAGAGTTTATGGGGAATGAAACTTCCTTGCCTGTCTGAAAAAGCTTCCAAAAGCAACTCTATTATCTCTCTGTATGACGAAAAGTGTTAAAAGAACGACTCACATTATTTAATTAAATTCGGTCTGAGGAGGACACAGTTTATACCAAATCTTTACTATCACATGACATATTACCAAAAACTAAAGAGCAGTCTTAATGTTTCCCATGTAAACTACCTGAAAATAGTCAATATCAGTAAGTAAGTGTCTACTGAATGCATCTTCCTCTTAGGAATACAAAGCTCTCATTTGTCCAAGAAGCATGACTGCTGGCAGACTGGGATCCTGTCCAAGAGTCATTGAACTAGGACAAGATAAAGTCAAGTTGCAAAGACCTTAGCACTTTTCCACTGCTGTGCAAGAGAACAAATGCAAATTTTTCTCCCCAAAGACAAAGTAGAAAGCCAAGGTAATTGCTAGCATTCATCTTGTGACCATAAGAGGGAGCCAGTCTTATAAAAAAGCTGAGAGAGAGATGGAAGAAATTAGGTCTCTATGTCACTGTTGTACTGCTGAATCAAACCAACCCTGAAGCTTTTCCAAACTCTGATGTGTAGTCCTTTATTGCCTAAGCCATCTGGAGTTGATGTTTCTGCAATTTATAAGAAAATAAAGCCTAACTGAATCAATATGAAAAAGAAGATATTCAAACCATTGGAGAATATCTATGAAGCCTAGAACTATTCAGGGTAGAAGTATAATATATTATAGTAACTTATTGTGAACCAACTACAGTATCCTTTTTTAAAGGTTTTATTTATTTATTTGACAGAGAGAGAGAGATCACAAGTACACAGAGAGGCAGGCAGAGAGAGGAGGAAGCAGGCTCCCCACTGAGCAGAGAGCCCAATATGGGGCTCGATCCCAGGACCCTGAGATCATGACCTGAGCCGAAGGCAGAGGCTTAACCCACTGAGCCACCCAGGTGCCCCTGAACCAGCTACAGTATTAAAGGCATGGACTTAAAAGAATACCAAGATATGTATGTAGACATGGAAGAGCAGAATGCTCTTCTTTAATCAGTATGTGAGAGTCATGTGCTGTTTCGAAAGGCTGTGCAATCCCCAGACCCACTGACAAGTTAGCAAGCAGAACAATTAGTTTGAGATTGGAAGTCTTTATAAAAATGCGGCTAAAGGGCGCCTGGGTGGCTCAGTGGGTTAAGCCGCTGCCTTCGGCTCAGGTCATGATCTCAGGGTTCTGGGATCGAGTCCCGCATTGAGCTCTCTGCTCAGCAGGGAGCCTGCTTCCCTCTCTCTCTCTGCCTGCCTCTCTGTCTACTGTGATCTCTCTCTGTCAAATAAAGAAATAAAATCTTTTTAAAAATGCGGCTAAAAATAAGTCATGTATACATTCTTAATTCTCCTTTTTATTGGAAAATTTAGTATGCTGGAATTTTTCTTGCTTGAGGGGGTATTATGATGGTTGCAGACATATTTATATGATTATTATTATTAAACCATAGTTTAACCAGAAGTTGAACAAGTACTTTATATTTTATATAATCTGAATGAAACACACTATTTCTTATACCTTGCATATTGTCCTGTACCATACTTTCAGTCATGATTAAAAGTATTAATTATTCAGGGGCGCCTGTGTGGCTCAGTGGGTTAAAGCCTCTGCCTTCAGTTCATGATCCCAGGGTCCTGGGATTGAGCCTCACTTTGGGCTCCCTGCTTAGCAGGGAGCCTACTTCCTCCTCTCTTTCTCTGCCTGCCTCTCTGCCTACTTGTGATCTCTGTCTGTCAAATAAATAAAATCTTTTTAAAAAGTATTAATTATTCAAATTAGAAAACATAATACTCCTCACATTATTTTAGCCACTAAGTTCTTTCCACTTAGCTTCCTGGATTTTCCAGGAGATTCATTTCCTCATCTCCATTTCCTTTATCGCTGTCCATTTTCCTAACATGTGTTATTCTTGGTGCTTTCATTTCCCAATCAAATTTTTGGATGATCACTGGAATTATTATTCTAATTCATGTGATTCCCCCGTCTTAAAATATTTAAGTCTTTTTATCGTTTGCAATATGAAATTAAATTTCTTAGAATTTAATGAAAGATCATGAACTCACTCCAACTTAATATGGATTAGGTGAGGTTACAAAATTGTATTTCAGACATAGGAATACCTTGTGGGTGACACATGCAAGAATACATTCAATAAATGCATATCTGAAATGGGGACAACACTCATTGCCAACCCTTCCTCCAACATTTTCTTGATGAACAATCTTATACAGTTACCTTGCAAGACCTTCTCTAGTTGTGTTGTCTTCTGTACAGGGTTGTCTCACTTTGCTCCACATAAGGAGGAGAGATAAAATGTTTTCTAGAGAAACAAAAGCTGAAGGAGTTCATTACTGTGAGACCAATCTTACCCGAAATGTTGAAGGGAGGTCTTTAAGCTGAAAAAAAAAAAAAAAAAAGAGCATAACTTAGTAATAGGAAAACATAAAAGTATAAAAATAGCCAACAAATGTAAATATATAGCTAAATTCAGAATGCTCTAATGTTATAATGGTGGTGGATAAATCACTCATGACTAGTATGAATGTTAAATGACAAAAGTATTAAAAATAACTAGAACTACAATAATTTGTTAATGGATACTAATGTAGAAAGATGGAAACTGTGACTTCAAAATCATAAAAATATGTGTAGGGGAAGGTAAAACTGTAAAAGTGTGCAGCTTTTGTATATGTTTGAATCTAACTTCTTATAGCTTAAAATAAACTGTTATAAATAAAAGATGTTCTATATAAACTTCATGGTGACCACAAAGCAAAAAATATAGTCTATACAAAAAAAAACAAAGAGAAATGAATCAAAACATGAAATCACAAGGGAAGAGAAAAAGAGAAGTACAGGGGAACAAAGAGATTACAAAAAAAAGCAGAGGGACACCTGGGTGGCTAAGTTGGTTGGGCGGCTGCCTTCGGCTCAGGTCATGATCCCAGCGTCCTGGGATTGAGTCCCACATTGGGCTCCTTGCTCAGCAGGGGAGCCTGCTTCTCCCTCTGCTTCTGCCTGCCACTCTGTATGCCTGTGCTTGCTCTCTCTCTCTCTCTCTCTGACGGATAAGTAAATAAAATCTTAAAAAAAAAAGCAAAATGGCATAATAAATTCAGATCTATCAAGTACTATTTAATGCAAATAGACAATTCTCCAGTTAATATGCTGCCTAAATGAGACTCACCTTAACTTTAAGGGCATATAGACTGAATGATGTAATGGAAAAAGATACCTTATGTATATAGAAACTAAAAGAAAACAGGTAGCTATACTTATTTCAAAGTCAAAATAGTTGACTTTGTCAAGAATATACAATTGGATAATGATCATTTCTATAGAATAGAAAGCTATAGAATAAAACACAGGGAAAAAATTCCTTGACATTGATCTTGACAATGATCTTTTGTCTTCTTTTTTTATTCTTTTGTATTTAACACCAAAAGCAAAGGCATAAAAAGCAAAATAAACAATTGAGACTACATTAAACTAGAAAGCTGCATAGGAAGAGAAGCCATCAGCAAAATGAAAAGAACACTTATAGAATAGGAGAAAATATTTACAATTAATATATCTGATAAGGAGCTGGTAGGGAAATACATAAGATCTTTTACAACACAATAGCAAAAAAAAAAAAGTCTTATTAAAAATGGGCAAAGAGGGGCACCTGGGTGGCTCAGTGGGTTAAAGCCTCTGTCTTCAGCTCAGGTCATGGTCCTGGGGTCCTGGGATCAAGCCCCACATTAGGTTCTCTGCTCAGCGGGAAACCTGCTTCCCTCTCTCTCTCTCTGCCTGCCTCTCTGACTACTTGTGATCTCTGTCAAATACATAAGTAAAATCTTTTAAAAAATGGGCAAAGAAACTGAATATATGTTTTTCCAAAGAACACACACAAATGGCCAACAGGTACAAGAAAAGGTTTCAACATCATTAATCATCAGGGAAATGCAAATCAAAGCCATTGAGATATCTATCACCTTATACCTATTAGAATAGCTATCATCAAAAGACAAAAGATAGCAAGTGTTGGTGAGGATATGGAGAAAAGGGAAATGTTTGCACTGTTAGTGGAAATGTAAATTGATATAGCTGCTAGGAAAAAACAGTATGGGGATTCCGCCAAATAAAAAATAATATTACTATATGATCCAGCAATCCTCTGTCTGGGTACATATCCAAAGGAAAGCAGGGTATTGAAAAGATACCTTCATGCTCATGTTCATTGCATGGCTATTATTCATAATAGCCAACATAAGGAAACAATCTAAACCCCAACAATAGATGAATGGTTTATATATGTAAAACCAGTAGAGAGAGAGTGCAAAAGGGAGAGAGAGTGAGAAAGAGAGCAAGAGAGAAATATTATTCATCCAGGAGAAATAAAGAAATTTTGCCCATTTGCAACAACATGGTTGTACTTTTATTAAATGATACTAAGTGAAATAAGACAGAAAGACAAATACTGTATGAGATCAATTATATGTGGATTCTAAAAATCAAGTCATAGATAAAGAGACTAAAATGGAGGTTTTCAGGGACTGGGAATTGGAGGAAATAGGAAGTTATTTAAGGGAAACAAACTTCTGGTTACAAGATGAATACATTCTTGGGTTTTAATGTACAGAATGGTGATTTTTGTTAATGGTACTCTACTATATACTTGAAAGTTTCTAAAAAAGTTAAGTCCTAAATGTTCTTACAACAGAAAATAAATGGTTATTATGTGATATGATGATGGTGTTGGCGAACACTATATGTGTATAAAATGAATAGGGTGTAAACCTTAAACCCACCCAGTATTATATGTCACATACATCAATGAAACTGGGAAAAGAAGTAATAAATTACAATGAAAAGGATAAATCCTTATTTCTTTACAAAAATAAAATAGTCAATGATTAATTTTAAAGTGTTCATTTTGCTGTAGAGAACAGCAAATTAAAACAATAAACTTTTTTTTAAAGGAGTACAATTATAAGAGCTATGTAAGAAAGTGAAGACTGTTATAGACATTCCATGTGCTTATTCATTCAATGTTTTTCCCATTAGACTGTAATCTCTGTGAAGACAGAGGTCATATCTATTTTATTTATTTCAAAATATTGAGAATTTTACAAATAGTAATGCTTTAATAATTAAAACAAATTAATTGGTGAATAAGTGTTATCATGTCTCTACTAAATTAATAGATGCTACTCAGCATTCTCTAGGCTTCACAGAAATTATCTGAAGATTCTCATTCATTAACAACCCCTTAGAAGCATCTTTTTAAAATTGAGATATACTTGACAAATAACATTGTGTAAGTTTAAAGTGTACACAAGTTGATTTGATATGCTTATATATTGCAATATGATTATCAACATAATATTAGCTAAGATTACTATCATGTCACATAATTACCATTCCCTTTTTGTGGTGAGAACATTTAAGATTTACAAATAAAAGCACCTTTCAAGTATACAAATAAAAGTATTGTTTTTTGTAGGTGAACCATGAGAGACTATGGACTCTGAAAAACAACATGAGGGGTTTTGAAGGGGTGGGGGGTGGAAGGTTAGGGGAGCCTGGTGGTGGGTTTTAGGGAGGGCACATATTGCATGGAGCACTGGGTGTGGTGCAAAAACAATGAATACTGTTATGCTGAAAAGAAATTAAATAAATAAATAAATAAATAAATAAAAAGTATTGTTAACTATAATTGCAATGCTGTGCTTTACATCCTCAGAGCTTATTTACCTTCTAAGAGCAAATTTGTATCTTTCACCAACATCTCCCCAGTTCCCCTACACCCGAAGCTCTGGTAGTCCCATTTTATTCTGTTTCTATAAGATTGGCTTGGCAGATTCCACATGTAAATGAGATAATACAGTATTTGTGTTTCTCTGTCTAACTTATAGTGGTTAGCATAATATAATCAAAGTCCATCCTAGTTATTGTTAATGGCATGATTTCTTTTTTTCCTCATAGCTGAGTAATATTTCAGTGCATGTGTGTGTATGTATGTGTATACCACAAACATTCATTTTTTTTTCTGCTGAAAACAGGTGAGATTTCATTAAATTTAACAGTGTGTGGAGGAGGTCAAAGACTATAAAAGGAAAATGGTATATTCCAGGGATAATGGAGACAATCATTTGGTTGAAATTGAAGAATGGTTCTGTGGAGTCATATTGCATGTTAAGGTTGGTAAGTAAATTGAACACATAGTTAAGTTTGGTAAGTAAATTGAACACACCTTAAACTTTAGTTTCATAAGTTTGAGAACACTGTGAAAACAAGGGGAAATCACAGAAAAGTATTATGGAAGGAAAAAGAACCCTAGCCATCCAGTTCAGCAAATGAAAATAAGTCTTTCTACCATCTGATAATTTCTGTTTTAACTGCTAGAGTGAATACAAAGATGAGCAAGAAACACTTTCTATGTGAGAGTGTTAAGACAACTTTCAGCATCAGGAGTCTACAATAAAATTCCTTTTTACCAGGCAATTATTCTGTATGCAAATGCTGGATAGATGAAACATGAAAAGAAGGGAAGTAGAGTTGACAACAATAAATGTACACAAATGAGACGTAGGAATGGCTGTCAGTAAAACTGAAGGTACATTACAGAAAAAATGATGCTTTGAAAAAAGGCGTTTTAACTTTCCACACAATTGGTCACTTATAGTTTATAGTCTTAGCATTAGTTTCTTCTCATGTACATTTCTTTTATTTTCATCTCTAGATCAGTAGACTACCTGAAGTTTGGACATCACATATTAAACCTTGCCTCCCTTTCAATGTTTAACCCAGTATCTTATGAAGAGTAAGTATTGAACAGCTCTGCTTAATTTATATAGAGAATATTTTAGGAATTTGAATTAAGCAGCTTGTGATAAATGTGGACTCTAACAGAAAAAGTGTCTAGAGAAGAAATATTTATTGAATTATTTAATTGGTGAGATTTCAAAAATTTTTAATTTAATCAAAAGGGAAATACAAACTTTTTTATGTTTAATATGTAATTTTGATACATTAAAATCTGATTACATAACTAATAGAATAATTAACTTCAATAAAATTGGCAATTTTATTTGATGAGTTATTTGAAAAGAGGCCCAATCTCTTCCATATAACATCTTGGAAATTATTAGTTTAAATGCTAAATGACGGTAGTAATTCATTTAACCTTTCAAATTATACACAAATTGAAACAATATTAACATGTAAGGGAATTTCTCATTAATCAAGCTAGGACAGAGACTTGCATAACATTTCAGTAGTATACATACATAGGCCAAACTCTTTTGGGGCTTCAGGTCTTCAGATACTTTTTTCTTTTTTTGGAGGCTGAATTGCCACTTGGGCTTACAACAGCTGTTTCTAGACTCCTGAAGTCAGTACATCTATCACACACATTTTGAATTTGTAGATAGAAGATGTAGTGCAAAAGGGGTTAAAGAGAAGAGCTACCAAGGACTGAGTATGAGATTTACATATAAACAGACCATACGGAATGAGAACTAAAAGACATACATTGTTGATCTTCATTTGATTAAATGAGTATTTACTAAATCTCCCACATCATTTTGTTAGTAGCTGAAGTCTCCAATTAATCATGCACAGATAAACACACACTATACTGATAAATATTTGTATTTCTCTATCTTCAGTTCTTGAAAGACAGCTATTATACCTTTCGAATAAATGGCTTTGTTGAGAGTAAGAATAAACAGAAGCAGTAGATAGGAAATCTAATGGAAAATAAACCTGTTGGAGCAATTTCTCCCATCTTCGACTAGAGCTACATCTCTTTTCAAACAGGTCATGTTTAGAAGGAATAAAATTCACTCTAGAGTGAATGTGCACAAATAAAAACAAATAAATTTGGCTTTTACAGAGTGGTTGACAGCCTTGAGGATAAAATAAGCCTTCAGCCACCAAGGCACTCCACTGATTTCCAAATTTGACCAAGAATTTCAGGGCAAACTTTTGTCTTACATTGAAGTCATAGGATCATAAATATATTCAGGACAGACAAAATTGTGGATTTCAAACTTCCAAAAGTATATACTGAACAGTTTTATTTGTGTTTATCTCTCTCAAGATAAGGAAAATAATTCTTGACAGGATTTAAACCTGGTTTAAAACTGGTTAAACCAATCCTCTGCCTCTATATATGCACCATTTGTTAAAATAACTTATTATCATGAAGACCAACATTTTAATTATTTTCCTCTTTACACTTTCATATTATCCTTAAATTCTCATCTAATGTTATAATTAATGGATGATCATTAAAGCAAATCTTCAGAATCAGACACAAGTGGATTGAAGTATTTACTCTGTAACATACAAACACAAGATAGATGAGCTTCAAGAAAGTGCTAAACTTTTTTGTACTTTAATTTCCTCATATTTAAAATGTAGTAAGAAAAACACTAATAAATTTGTGTGGAGTGGTAAATAAATAATACAGTTGACACTCCCTAAATGTTATATTGTTATTATTATACAATGGAAGATCACACTTTTTTTTTACACCAAGGAATCAGTATAGAAATGTGTAATACACCACATATCTTTTTTTATACTTTTTAAAATAATTTAAAGAATTGAGGTCAGTTGTATTTTTAAGATTATTTATAAGATTATTTGAACAATCTTTGAAAGGTTACAAGCTGCCACAATTATACTGGGACATTTTCTTATTTACAAACAAGAAAATGTGCTGGATGTGTGTGGTATTTCATTACTTATTCTTTAATATTATGCCTTCATATAAATAAATTATCATTAGAACTTGAGTGTGAATTTGTTTTATCATGTCTTTTTTGTTGTTGTTGTGTCATGTTAGAAGTGGTTTGTGTGAGAGAAGATACTAATAGGGGTAGAAAGCAAAGGAAAAAAGTAGAAATCAATTAAACAGAGATTCTCAAACTCTTCCTCTTGAGTCCTCCTAAGAGCATCCTGAGGTCCAATAGAACTTCTGGGAGGCTCTGGGAGTATAGCCAAATGCTGCTGGCTATAAGTGTGGATGTCTATTTAGTACTCTTCCAGGGGGTCTAAAGTGAGGCAGACTTCCCATTTAATTTTTTGATCCTTGCTTACTTAATAAAAATTACTTTTAATTATATGGCAACACATACTCTGCAGCCTGTTTTCAAGAGTCAACAACTATCATTCATCCTTTAAAAGCTACTCAAAATACTGTACAAGACCGACTTTTCCAACTCAAACTTGCAAAGTAACAGCAAAAGCATTGCAACAACCTATGTGCAGAAATTCTGGTATGATAAGAAAGCCTATGATGGGCAGTTCACACATCCCAGGCCAAGAAGATTTGAATATGGGCAAATTATTTCAGTCCATCAGTTTCCATGTGGCTGGTCCCAAAAATATAGTACAGAATGTGATGGTATGGTGGTGTCTGGGTGGCTTAGTTGGTTAAGTATCTGCCTTTGGCTCAGATAATGATCCCAGGGTCCTGGGATTGAGATCCACATTGGGCTCCCTGTTCAACAGGAAGTCCACTTCTCCCTCTCCCTGTGCTGCTTGTTCTCTCTCTGTCAAATAAATAGATAAACTCTTTAAAAAAAAGAATGTGATAGTGTTTCTAATGCTATGTCGATGAAATCTAGCTCTGAGGAGGGTCAGTGGCCAGAGAGAGAGAGAGGTTCACATGCTATACAGATTTCCTAAAGTTCTCTTTGGGATTATCTCACCTTGTTGTCAACATTGTGATGCTGGTCAGTCTGTATATAAAAACATTAGTATATATATATTTTTTTCTTTTGGAAAAAAGAAAAAATACTTAAGATTTTATTGGATATTTGGATTGTTGTTTAAAGTAGTCTGGGAGTGAAAAATTATTTTGTGTACATAAAAATATATGACCCAGGTAAAGATTTTGTTTAATAAAACTGTTTTCTTTAGTAAAAGTAGTTGCGCTAACATTAAATATAACCCAGCTCTTTTGTTTGTCTCTTAGGAGTAAATGAGTCAATTGCATTTGTCTATACTCTTCTAATGTAACTGTCTTGAGAGAGGTGAAACAATCAGATATGAGTCAGTCAAAGGAGGTTAAGATCCCTCCTTTCCCTTTTCCTTTTCCTCCTCTTATTTTGTTTATGATGCGTTTGCTCAATGTACTTGAATAACATGTGTGTTAAAAGAACTTAAGGAGCTAATGACATTAAAGAAGACAGAGTCCTTTTCCTAGGGTAGGATTGTAACCTGCCGTAACTAATACCTCATTTAACCACTTTCATGATTCCAAAAACTGATTTTTATGAGTACTTCCCTACTTATTATTTTTGTAACTTTCAAATCCTTATGGTGTTCTTTTTCATTACTTCCAGAAGCTCCAAAATACATTTTCTCCAATCCAAAATTGAAGAACATCCTTAACAGTGTTTTTAAGAAAAAGTACTTTTTTTAGAAGTAAAAAGCATTTTTTACTTCTAATCTGCACAATTCTTATAAAACAGAAATGTCCAATTTTTTCTGCTTTATACAAGATGGTCTCTCCCATCTCTTTTCTTCTTATTCAGTTAACAATACTTGCATTATTGCATTGAATCTATATTTTAATTGTAATAACAAGAGCATTTGACCATTACTGATATTTTTGCATAAATTTTTACATATTGTACCTTGTATTTTAAAATTATTTCTTTGGTATGCATGCTTTTAAGATTACTCTTCCCTACATATATATTTTATACATGGTTGATGGGTAGATTTGAATAAGAGGATAAATTTTTAATAAATATTATTTGTTCTAATAATTTTTAAGAAACTTACTAATCTTTATCCCCTTCCCCCAAATTATTGCGTCAAGGGCAATATGTCACCCAAACACTAGTAATTTACATACTTGTCTGGGTAAGAGAAGGTACACAGGAGGTAGGCCAAGTTTCTATTTGTCTGTATTGTTTCAGTATTTTTTTTTTCCATTGGAAAGTCCAGAAGTAAATATGCTTCTATTGTAGAATTAGAGACAACAATAAGAGTTCACATAGAGATGTGTATGTTTGTTCTGGAGTTCAGTAACCTGTGCCTTAAATTAAGACTCCACTTTAATTTACTTGTGTGTGTTTATCAGCCCAGAAGCTGGCCAGAGCTCTTCAGTGATAGTTGCTGCTACTCCAACTATTACTACTCCAGCTATTAGAATTATCACTAAATCCACTTCCACTGACTGCTCAGTAAAGTAAGTGATTGTTTATTCTTGAAAATATATTCATTCTTAAAAAGCAATTTATTGATTATGAATGGAAATTTCAACAGTTTTTCTTCTGAAACAAATTAGAATATTAGAAAGTTTATAGTAAAAATGCCCACTGTATTTAAATGTTAAAGTCACTTTGATTTTCTATTGTCTACTGAGATTTCTGTTTTTAAGTTTACTATTGTGTAGCTTTCATTTCTTGAAATATGTTACTACTGATACTATGTTATTTCTCTTAAGTTTAAATCCCTCAAGGCATTTTAAATCTCTTTATACATTTATCAATAATCTGCTTCCAATACAAGCAATATCTTCTACATATGTATAGGGAGATTAACATGAGGATAAAACTGGTTTCCCCAAGTCACCAAAGTGATGTAAAGAACTTTCACTTATATGCCTTCCTGAGGCACTTTGGCAATAGTAAGGAAGATGGTTGTACATGTTATAGAGTCTTTGGAGCCTCCCAGCACTTCCTAACATAATACAGGGTTTATAATGTTACCCTTCCCCCATTTCTCTTTATTGTCTATAATTATGTAAGTTGATGTATGTAGTGATACTTTGATGGTGTCCTTTCTCCATGCTCCAGCCTTCTATCAGTACAGAACATCTATTTTGCCAAACTGAAATGCAGTTCTTGGAAGACAGGAAAAATTCTGGACTTATACAGAGCATCTCTATGTATAGTATGAACATATTTCCAACATATTTTGTACTGACTTTGGTTGTGATCAGCTATACATCCAATTGCTTGGATCTAATATCTTTTTATTTAGATATGGTTCTTTACTCTAATTTCCTAATATCTCCCCCACCTTAACTGTTTCTTAAATTTTATATCTTCTCCTTGTATACTTGCAATGTCTAGTTTATAATTACCTTTTCTATAATTTTAAACTTTATGTAAGCTAGTTTATAAATGCATTCTAGTATATGATGTTATGTAGCATACTGAACATGAAAATTATATTCAGATTTGACAACAAACATACATATATCAGCAAAATTCTATAACTATATGTATTTTTCTTACACTGTTGATGGGAATGCAAAGTGGTACAGCCACTCTGGACAACAGTATGGAAGTTCCTCAAAAAGTTAAAAATAGAACTACCCTACAACCCAACAATTGCACTACTAGGTACACACCTAGTAGAATACAAAAAAGAATACAAAAATACTGATTTGAAGGGACACATGCAACCTGATGTTTATAGCAGCATAATCAACAATGGCCAAATTATAGAAAGAGCCCAAATATCCATTGACTGGTGAATGGATAAAGAAGAGTAGTGTGTGTGTGTGTGTATGTGTGTGTGTGTGTGTGTGTGTGTGTGAAATATATATATATTTATCATATATATATATGAATATTACTCAGCTATCAAAAAGAATGAAATCATGCCATCATTGGATGGAACTAGAGTATATTATGCTAAGTGAAACAAGTCACCAGAGAAAGACAAATACCATATGGTTTCACTTACATGTGGAATTTAAGAAATAGAACAGTTGAACATAAGGGAAGGGTGTTAAATAAAAAGAGGAAGGCAAACCATAAGAGACTCTTAACTACGGTGAACAAACTGAGGGTTGATGGAGGGGGGTTGCGTTGGGGATGGGCTAAATGGGTGATGGGCATTAAGGAGGGCACTTGTGATAGCACTGGATGTTATATGTAAGTGATGAATCACTAAATTATACTCCTGAAACCAATATTACACTCACTATGTGTTAACTAACTAGAATTTAAATACAAACTTGAAACAAAGCAAACAAAACAAAAGCAAGAACTACAAATTAATAAGAAAAACAGGATACTTAAAAATGTCAAAAGTCTTGATTAGGAACTTCAAAAATAGCACATTAAAATGGTTATTTAGGGCACCTGGGTAGCTCTGTGGGTTAAAGCCTCTGCCTTCAGCTCAGGTCATGATCTCTGGGTTTTGGGATTGAGCCCTGCACTGGCCTCTCTGCTCAGCAGGGAGCCTGCTCCCCTGCCCCCCCCACCTGCCTCTCGGCCTACTTGTGATCTCTGTCTGTCAAGCAAATTAATAAAATCTTTTAAAAAATGGTTATTTAATATACAAGAAAGGTTTTCAATGTTGTTGCACATTGGAGAAATACAAATTAAAACCTTAATGATTTACTAGTTTGAACCTATAAGAGTGGGCAAAAGCAAAAAGAGTAAAATATACTTTGCTTATGGGAGACTCACTTTAAGAAAAAAAAATGGTTATCATTCAATGAACACACTTAACAAAAATACATAAATATGTACTTCAGAAATATGCACAATAATTATTACTGCATTGTTTGTAATAACCCAAATGCAGGAAACAACCTGAATGCTAACTTGGAGTAGAATTTGTTCATATATGTACTTATATATTTGTGTTCTTACATACATTGGAGGACTCTGCCTCTCTGAAAATGCAAACACTACTCTTATATGTTCCTAGGTGGGAGGTATTCAGAAACAAATTGGGGAAAATAGGAAGCAGGAACAAAAGCATATGCATTGATAATTCCATTTAATGTAACTTTCAAAAAACCACAATCAATCTAAGCTGTTAGAAAGCAGAAGGGAAAATCTTTCCTTTGAGAAGTGAGGGGTTGAACATTGGGAGGGAGTAGGAGTTGAGATTCTGGGCAGTGGACAATGTCCCACCTGGTTTCCCAGGTAGAACTTTTCCCTTGGGATAATTCCTTGAACTAAACATTTATGTCTTGTGCACTTTTTTGTGTCACATTTTGGTTTGATTTAATAAAGTCAAAACCCAAAGTTTATTTTTGCAACATGGCTATGGGTTTTCTTGACTCTCAATTTAAATACATCTAAATATTCTTATATGAAAGGCTTTCAGTGACAGTTTTCTCTTTCCTAACTCATCTCTTTTTTCAGACATTCAGAATATATCTCAAAAATATAATGAAGACCAAAGTATAATTAAAATAATACTCTAAAATTTTCTGCACAACAGAAAAAACATAAAATATCCACATAAGTGATTACATTTATTAAACTTTCCTTCCATACTCCCTTATCATAATGATCCATTGTGTTATTTCCACTTCTCTAACTTGCTGTGCATATCAGAGATATTATCTTCTCCTAAAATGTGGATTCATTTCCAAGCCCTTTCTAAAATTTATGAGGAAATATAGTTCAATTTGATAAGGAGGCTCATAGAACTCTCTGCCTAAATACCACTTCTTAATAAAACAATTAACTTGAATTGACAGCATGAACCCATCAAGATTACTGACATTTAGGGTAAAAGTATCTGTACTTTCACTTGTACTCGACCAGGACCTTTAAAGAATACTTCCACCTGCTTATTTAAGAATAATTTAATAATATGAACAGCAGTGGTTTTATACATTACATTATATATTATAAATACATATATATGTATATATAATATTATATATTATAGTGCTTTCCAAAATTGTTTTTAGTCAGGTTTTTTCAAGAAAGTCCAGCAGAAGAGAATTAACATTCACACTGACTTTTGGCCCTCATCTGGCTCTTCTGAGTGAGTCTGTTTTAGCTATTTTGCTGAAAGAACTCTGTTCCTTGCTAATCAAGGTCAAATGGCTGCACCATATGGTGTTTCATGAGCAAGTTTGCCTCTCTTGACTATCAGAAGAAAAATATGACTTGTTATTGTCACAAGGAAGGCTGTCACCTGAGGCTTCCCATCAGGATGTCTCACACTTTTGGTTTTCTCAATTTCAAAAAAACTCATTTTCCTTTGTTGGTAATCTCCACTACATACATGACCTTTGCCTGAATGTAAACCATCATATAACTGGGGCCATATATGCATCACACATTCTCTGGAGATTAAAATTCTAACAAGAAATACATACATATATTTTTTAAAAAGCAAGACTTGTTCAAATTTATAAAATCTGTTTCAAATTTATAATATTTTTCAAAGATGATATCTATAGATTCCCATCCATTACATGCACTCAAAACATGCATGTAATATGAATGAGAGTAACTATGGTACATTTAGGCATTAAATTCATTTTGAACTTATGTTTGTGTATTGTATAAGAGAGTGATCTATTTTCATTCTTTTGCATGTTGCTGTCCAGTTTTCCCAACACCATTTTTTGAAGAGACATTGTTTTTCCCAGTAGATATTCTTTAACACTTCATTTCCATTTAGTTCTGTGATCATATATGGGTTTTCTATTCTGTTCTATTGATCTATGTGAGGCTTGAATTTATAAAAATCCTGGAAGATAACCCAGACAGTAACTTCTTTGACATTAGCCATATCACCTTATTTTTAGATATGTCTCCTGAAGCAAAGGAAACAAAAGCAAAAATAAACTACCAGGACATCATTAAAATATAGAGTTTCTGCAGAGCAAAGGACATAGCCAAAAAAACCCTAAAAGACAACCTACCAAATAGGAGAAGATATTTACTAATGACATATTTGATAAAGGGTTAATAGCCAAAATCTATAAAGAACTTATACAACTTAACACCCAAAAATGATTAATCCAATTACAAAATGGGCAGAAGACATGAATAGACATTTTTCCAAAGAAGACATACAGATGGCCAACAGACACATGAAAAGATGCCTAACATCACTCATCATCAGGGAAATGCAAATTAAAACTACAATGAGGTATCACCTCCACTGTCAGAAGAGTTAAAATCAACAGCACAAGAAATAACAGATGTTGGTGAGGATGTGGAGAAACAAGAACCCCTGTGCATTGTTGGTGGGAGTGTGAGACGGTGCAGCCACTCTGGAGAACAGTATGGAATTTCCTTAAAAAGTTAAAAATAGAACTACTTTATGATCCAGTCATTGCAGTACTTAGGTATTTACCGCCCCCCCAATACAAAAATACAGATTCAAAGAGCTACATGCACCCTGATGTTTATAGCAGCATTATTTAAAGTAGCCAAACTATGGAAACATTCCTAGTGTCCATCCATTGATGAATGGATAAAGAGATGTGATATATATATCAAAAACACTAGCCATAAAAGAATGAAATCTTGGCATTTACAACATGAATGGGGCTAAAAGTATCATGCTAAGCAAAGTAAGTTAGAGAAAGACAAATACTATAAGATTTTACATTTTTTGACCCCAGCTAGCACCTTGAGAATCATCATTCTGAACTCTAGATCTGACATATTACCAATGTCTGTATTGATTAGGTCCCTAGCCTTCAGTACTGCCTCTTCCTTTTTTTTTTTTTTTGGTGGTGAGTTTTTCTGCCTTGTCATTTTATCCAGATAAGAATATATGAAGGAGAAAATAAAATACTAAAACGGTGGCAAAGACCCCAGAAAAATGTGCTTTAACCAAATCAGAAAAGACCCCAAATTGTGGGGAGAAGAAAGGGAGTAAAAAGAAGTTCAGAAAAAAGAAATTAAAAAAATTAAAAAAATAAAGAAAGAATATAAAAAGAAAATATATATATTAGACTGGTGAATAGAACAGAATCACCCACTTATTTTTGGGATTATTTTGTTCTCTTAGAAGAAACTATCTCCAAAAACTTTAAAGAATGAAAAAATACACACACACACACACACACACACACACACACAATAAGGGTAAAATGGAAAATGACTATAAGATGAAAAATTTTTTAAAAGATTTCTAAAAAGGACTTGATAAGTTGGTTGGGAGTATAATGAAAAAGAAAGTGGAGAGAATTTGCTCTGGCTGGAGACTAGAACAAAGCCCTGTGCTAGATTTAGGGTATATTTTGATCTATTAGAAGAAGTTGCATCCCAAAAGTTTTTAGAAGAAAAAACCCTATCTGTATACAAAAAATAAAGTTAGATACAATGAAGGATAAAATATGACTATAATAATGAAGGTTCAAAAAGATTTTTTATGAAAGGTATTTTTAAGACAAACTAGCTAAAATACATTAAAAGAGGAAAGAGTAAAACATAAAAAATTAGAATAAGAAAAAAATAAAATTAAAAAAATTAATTAACTTTGCAAGACTACAGAATCATGGAGAGAAAACCATGAATTCCATGATTTGCTTTCTTCTCCTCTGGAATTCTGATGTTCTCCTTGATAAGTGAGCTTGGTCTTGGCAGGATTCCTTGCTGATCTTCTGGGGGAGGGGCCTTTTGTAGTGATTCTCAGTGTCTTTGCCCAAGGTGGAATTGCACTGCCCTTGCCAGGGGCGGGGCTAAGTAATCTGCTCGGGTTCACTCTTAGGAGCTTTTCTTCCCTGAATGCTTTCCATAGAGTTCTGGGGACAGGAATGAAAATGGCGGCCTCCCAATCTCCAGCTCCGAGGAGCCAGAGCTCAGGGCCCCACTCCTCAGTGCGCTCTCGGAGAAAAGCGCTCAGTCACTCCCATCTCCTTGACCTCCAGCTGTGTTCTGAGCTCACTCAACCTGTGACCAAGCGTCTATGTCTCTGGCACACAGCCCTGCCTGGAGTCTCCAAACCCAGCAGATCCCTGTGCTCTTCCAGGGGGTGTCCCTGGATCTTCTGGGGTCCCCACTCAAAAAGCAGTGGTCTGACTTTGCCACAGATGAGTTTAAGGTAATCCCAAGTTGAGAGCTCACTCCTTGGCTCTGTCTCTGTAGGCAGCTTCCCCGCTTTAATACCTGTGGGCTCTGTGACACTCAGACACTCCTGATCCTTCTGTGACCCCATGGGACCTGAGACCACATTGTCCCCATGAGGGCTCCAGCCCTGCTTAGCCTCTGGAGCAGTGTCCCTCAGTGGAGCAGAATTTTAAAAGTTCAGATTTTGTGCTCCATTGCTCTGCCACTTGCCACTTGAGTAATAAATAAAAAATTACTTTTATTTATTATTATGGGAAGTAAGACAAAAAATTTAAAAACTGCTGATGAAGTTGTAACAGCAATATATGTTTATTTTGTCTAAATCTTGACCTCCCTTTACTTGTCAATCCACTGTAATCTTACATCATTTGCCAAAGCTCTAGTTCAAATTTAAGTATATTTAGTGAGCCCCCAAATTGTTTATTATCCTACTGTTCCCATGATTTTTCAATAATTTCTCATAACATCCTTGCTAAAATATTTTGCAATGTTTTTGAATTAGAAAAATGGTATTCATTTGAGAAAAGTTTATTGATATGGCAGCCATCATGCTTCTCCTTTTCTGGTAGATTTTTAAATGCTACTCTTTTTCAATCAGCCTTAAATATTATATCTTATGGTTGCATTGCCATTATTTATAACTTTTTTTTATTTTTTAAGATTTTATTTATTTATTTGACAGAGAGAGATCACAAGTAGACAGAGCAGCAGGCAGAGAGAGAGAGGGAAGCAGGCTCCCCACTGAGCAGACAGCCTGATATGGGGCTTGATCCCAGTACTCTGATATCATAACCTGAGCTGAAGGCAGAGGCTCAACCCACTGAGCCACCCAGACACCCCCATTTCTTTTTTTATAACAATTTTTAAGTATCTGGATAGTTAGCATAACATATTATTTATTCTGAGAAATGGTTGGACAGGATATGCAATTATTTTTAATAAAATTTAAAATATCTGTCTATCTTGGTTAAAGTATATCTGAGTGATTAGACATGGGATATTTGAGAAGAAATCTGATGTGAAGCACATGTACTATTTTTCTTTGATTTAGATATAAATTCATTTTTATAGAAGCATACTAGAAAGATATAGATGAGTTAAAAAAACAGGAACAATTGTTTTGAGACAAAAAGGGAAAGCAGAACACATAAGAGACATAGAGGACAGGATATCTTATATACGTATAATTGGAGAAGAAAGAGCTAAATGGGGCAAAAAAATAATTGAAGAGATAAAGGAGGAACATTTTCCTAATACAAGACATCAAGTAATACACTTAAGAAGACATATAAACTAGTGCAAAATATATTCAAAGGAAACCACACATAAACACATCAGAGCTAAATTTCTAAAAAAAAAAAAAAATTAAAGAAATTCTCAAGGAAGTCAAGAGGAAAGAAGAAAAGTTATTCAAAAAAGAAAGTTAGACTAGTTGAATTCTTAAAAATAATGATATAACTCAGAAAAGAATAAAACTATATTTCAAAGTGCTAAAAGAAAACAGGAAAAACTGGAATTTAAGACAAGGATATACTATTCCATAAGGAAGGTGAAATAGACATTTTTAAAATAAATGAAAATGCTCAGAAATTGTTATAAGCAATAAGAAAATAATAAACTACAATCAGTTTTGAGGGAAATTAAGAAAATTTCAACTAAATTGTTTATGAATTTGAACCTTAACATGTTAATTGTTTCCAATGGAACCCACAGATGCAATGCAATCCTCACAAAATTCCAACAGAAAATGTAATTTCAAATTTATATGGTTATAAAAATTGCCCAAGAAATGTAGACACTTGAGTTAATACCCTCTTGCTACTTAACAAATTAATACATGTAGTGAATTAAAAAACAACAACAACAATAAATTTAATACCTTACTGTTCTGAAAGTAAAAAGTCCTAAAATCAAGGTGCCATTCGAGTTTTATTTCTTTCAGAGGCTCTGAGACAATTCATTTTCTTGCCTTTTTCCAGCTTGTAGATGTTGTCCACCGTCCTTGATCCATGGTATCATATTGCACCACCATGGTCTTTCATTGTCACATCTCCTTCTCTGACCTGTTCTTCCTCCCTTTCTCATGTAAATTCCCTTGTGATTGCATTGCAGCAACACAGATAATCCAGGATAATCTCCCTTTAAAAATATTTAATTTAATCACATATAAAAGTCCCTTTTTTGCCGTGTAAAGTAACATATTTATAGGTTCTGGGGATTAGAATGTGGACATGTGCTCCTAACTGTAGAGAACAAATTGATATCTACTAGAGGGGATGTGGATGGGGAAATGAATTAAACAGGTGATGGGGATTAAGGAGTGTAATTGTGATTAATACCGGGTATTATATCAAAATGCTGAATCATTAAATTGTACACCTGAAACTAATTTTACACTGTATGTTAACCTTCTAGAATTTATTTATTTATTTTTTGAAAGTTTTAGGATTTCCTGGCTAGCTTAGTGAGCAGAGCATGCAAGAATAAAAACTTAAAAAAAAAAAAAAAGGATGTGTACTTATGTGGCAAGACCATTTTTCTGTCCATTCCAATGCTATTAAGAGTAAGCTGTGGGGCACCTGGGGGACTCAGTGGGTTAAAGCCTCTGTCTTTGGCTCAGGTCATGATCTCGGGGTGCTGGGATCGAGCCCTGCATCGGGCTCTCTGCTCAGCGGCGAGCCTGCTTCCTCCTCTCTCTCTGCCTGCCTCTCTGCCTGCTTGTGATCTCTGTCTGTCAAATAAATAGATAAAATCTTAAAAAAAAAAAAAAGAGTAAGCTGGAAGGGTCTGCTTTCTACATTCCAAGACTATACTAGACTAGAATTCTAGACAGTTTGGAATTGGTGCAAGGATTTAAAAAGTAGAGTGAAATGAGGCAGAGCAGCAAGTCCCCAAACAGACACATACATATTTGAACACTTAATTTGTGACAATAGTAGTTGTATAGAGCAGTGTACCAAGGATGGCTTCCATTAAAACAAAACAAAACAAAACAAAACAAAACTGTGTTATCAATAGAATACCATTATGAAAAAAAGTGAAATAAGCCCAACTTCACAGATCACTGAAAATCAAATACTTGTAGACTAAAACTTTAATTTTTGAGATGCAAAATAGTGAAGTTTTTAGAAATAATACAGTAAAAAAGAATCTTCATGATATTAGGGTAAGATAATGTTTCTTTACTTGGACATAAAAAGCACTAGCAATATGGGAAAATATTGGTGAATTTATATTAATAATTTAAAAGTATTTCTCAATCTTTTTAGTAATCATGTCAACTAAAACTATAATGAGACTTCATGCTACATCACCAAAATGGATAAATTAAATACAAGAGTAGGAAAGGCTATTAACTATTCTATTAAGAATACTCAAGCACTACTACGGTAAATATAAATCAGTACAGACTCTCAGGAATTATGTCCTAAATCTGAATATATGCACAGCAATGATTTAGGAATCCCTTTCTTAGTTTTATGCCCAAGAAGAACACATAAATAAATTCATCAACCAACAAGGTTAAGGATGTTCTTATTAGCACTTTTTCTAAAAGCTAAAACAGAAAATAATCCAAATATTTATCCAATGTAAAAAGGTTAAATACATTGCAGTCAAATCATGAAAATGAGTACTATACAGTAATGAAAATGAATGCATCAGGCACATATACAATGTGTATAAATCTCAAGAAATATACTATTGAGTAAAAGAAGCCAGAAACAAAATAATACACATTTTATGATCCCATTTATATAAAGCAAAAGACTAGTAGAATAGAGGTTTGTAAGTTATATTAGTAGGCACATTTAGAGAGGGCAAAGGCCCAGTGACTGGTTCTGATAATTTCTTGAATACTGTCATATCCAATATCTTGGGTTGTATGCTGCTTTCCCAAGATGATAATTCATTAAACTGTATATTTGTATTTTGTGCTCCTTTTTATGTACAGGTTATATATTTTAGTAAATATATTTTTGAAGGATTTTTAGAATGGTGAAACTGTAGGGTTTTTTCTTACTTTCTATATTTTTAAATAAAGAACTATATTCTTTGTAGAACTAATTAAATTTAGAGAAAAGCATGTAGCATTTATATTCATACATACCCAACTCTGCGCACATAATACTCAATGAATATGAAAATATTTCAGACAAAGGATAACCATAACATGGCAGAAATTTAGACATTTATCTCTCATTTGGGAAATATGCACAGGCAAACACAATATTTTCCATAATTATATTGTTTCCCAGGCAATGAGACAAGGAAAAACACTGTGTATGTAATGAATACACCAGCAATTTTTAGTACTAAGACAAGAATTCATATATCATGGTGAGATTCATCTCCATTGTGAAATATAACAGAAAGGAAGTATTTTGATGAAGACTATTCTAAAAATAATCTGACTCATTGACTTTTATTACAATATGTATTCCTAATAACAATATATCACTTATTATTATAAACAAACATGGCTCTGTTAAGGAAAACAAAACTAAGTAATTTGTTGGCAAACAAGTAAGAAGTAGATTAAATAAAATGGGCAAATATAGAGGAATTTTTCACTAAAAACAGTAGAAAGGCAAAATGAAAATAGGATTACTCTACTATAGTTCAGGAAAGGCAATCTGGGGAGATAGTAGGATAACATCAAATACAAAAATTTAGAATAGTAAAAAAGATATGATAATTGCAAAAAAGCTAATATAAATTGCAAATGATTGGTAATATGGACCTTACATCATGGGACATCTTAAAAAAGCAAGGTTAAACTAGACAAGCTCAAGTCTTGCTTTTCAGTACTGCTTTAAGAGGAAACATTTAGCCCTGCTACAGCAATTCTGGGGTGAATGCCCTGGGAGTTTAACAAGGAGTCTTGACCTTGCTGATCAGAACACCAAATTTCCCCAGGCTGTGCAAGCTGATGGAATTATTATATGTCCTATCACTTTTTTGCCTACTTCATGATGTTTCACTCTGTGTATGTGGGACTCAGTATTAACACCACATACCCTAAGAGCTCTTTATGCAGATTTTCAAGCTTATTTGCAGGGTTCCTTCCTCTTTATTACTCCAGCACTTAATTCCCATCCACCTCCTTATCCCCGACTCCTCCCTTCACACTCCTGGACTCTGAACCTTTGGATTTCTCCTCGGGGATCTCCCCACCCATCTCTCCCTGCCCCCAGGTCCAGAGTGGTCTCTGAGAGTGAGCAGGCACTGTTGTGGGGTCCCTTCCTTTCTCTTCTTTGCAGATCACAGTCCTGTGTGCCTCTTGCCCAACAGTGAAAAGTTTTACAAATATTTTCCCCAGTGCTTCAATTATTTATAGAGTGAGGAAAGATGGTGCCATCATAGCTAGAACCACCTCATTAAAGATGAGACATTTGAAACTGGAAGTGTCTATTTGGGTTTTTATTTATAATTTTATTTATAATTTTTTTAGAAGTGTCTATTTATTAATGCAAACTTAGGTGTGTTATGACAGCATGGATTAAAATTCTCATACCATCTATGTTTTTGTTTGTTTAGTTTATTTTGCTCTGATCAGAATAAAATAACTAAATTAGCTTTACTAAATTCATGTAGTATTGTTAGTACTTGAACACTATTGTGGAATCTACCAATAGCTTAGAAATGACTTTGCCCTCTGAAAGTTACATTTTAAACATAAAAGAAATGCAGTAATTATTGGGAGAGGTCATTGAAGAGGGGTGACTTTAGATTGACCTGCATGTTGCCTCTGGGCACTCAGAGGGTCTCCGTCCCCTCTTGTCCTTGCAGTATGGTTATACCTAACCTTGTCTCCTCTCAAGTGCTGCTCTGGAAGAGAGCCTTGAGAAGTTATGTGGTGTTGAACACACTTGCATGGTGTATGGTGACTAAAACCAATGAAGGCCTCTTTATAAAATTTTAAGATTCAGGGGCAATGTAGGAATCTGTTTATCAAGCTGCCACCTGAGACAAGCCTCCTATGTAAATTCACTTTGCTTATTATAACTTCCACCTTCCAGCTTATTTTCAATCTTTTCCTGCCTTGTACCTATCCCAGCTGGTCTGCGATTATGACAAAGAAGCTCCTAGAATTATAGAATAAATTGCTGACCTGATAATCTTGACTGTATTCTGATTAAGATTACTGAAATTTCCAAAGAAAGAACAAGATATTATGAAGGGGACTGATAATTTGTTAAGAAGGAGGAGGAGGAGAATGAGGAGGAAGGGGGGAAGAGGGGGAGGAGAGGAAGAAGAAAAGGATGAAGAAGAAGAGAACAGAAAAGGTAGGAAAAAAGGGGGAAAAAAGAAAAGAAAAAGTATATGTAATCACAAAGTCAAAACTTTTCCATTAGTTAAGCAGACTTGATTTTCAGGAGAGGGAAAATCTTTCCAATTTGCTTCTTTCCTTATGGGAAATACCAACCTCCAAACACTAATGTGCCAGATTATTTTACCTGATAACATGAAATTATCCAGTCTGTAAGTAAAATTTAATTATAGTTTGCTTTTCCAAAAGTTTACAATCATGATTTAGCTTCTCAAACATGTCTATGTGCATGAGACAACTATATTGGTGCTCTGCCCAGAACTATTTGGATTCCTTTTAGTCATTTTGTGCACTCCCAAATCTTCTATGTGATTTTGCTTCCAACAGCCAGTACCTGAAACTCATTTTTTCTGAAAGTATGCCCAAGTGTCATGGGAGCCCTCATTGTTTGTGTAACTGGAGAACAAAATTGCCTGCAAATTTGCATTTTCTGAAAGTATGCCCAAGTGTCATGGGAGCCCTCATTGTTTGTGTAACTGGAGAACAAAATTGCCTGCAAATTTGCATCTGTACAAACATAAGCTTAACTAGTGATTGACAGGTGCAATGACAGTTGTCCCAGAAGCCTTGTTCCTGGACGAGAGATTTCTGAGGTTGGGCACAACCCAAATTTCCTCAGAGATCCTGAGGGTCTATCAATAGTCCCCCCCACTTCCCTGTATCACTTCTCCCTCCCTGACTCATTTCTTCTGGGAAACTTTCATAATCACTTATACACAGATTCTTATCTCAGTCCATTTCCAAGGAACTCAAGCTAACACATCCTGCTTAAAAAAAAAAAAAGACTATACCATTATGAGAATTTGATTTCATGCTATAGTAACACACCTCATGTAAAATCAATAAATAAACATGTAGGTTTACTGTGCCAGATTCACAAATTAGATGAAAATTAGTCCTAACCTAAAATATTTTCCATATAAAGTTGGGTTTGTGAGCTTCAAAACTAAAGAAAGGCAATATCCTGGACAATGATACAAGGGTAATAAATTTCCCAAGGGTAATAAATCCCTGTGGTATTTTGGAGAAAATTCCCTCTTCTAATGATCTCTCTCACCCTGATTGATTCTGTATAAGCCTTTTTTGTTCTTTGATTTTATACATTATGTTATCCTTTCAGCTTATATTCTATTCTATAGACTTCAGATGAGTGAACCTGGTACATGTTTATGGAAAATTCAATATAATCTAATTGTTAAATAAGATTAAGGGAAATTATTATAAATTAAATTGCCTGTATTATAGGTTAAATTGCAATAGTGATTTGTACATTATCAAAGTAAATCCCATGTGGATAAATCACCATAAATATCATCATCATCACCAGGAGTATTGTGATCATAATTGGTAAAATCAAATAATGTGGAAAACAGCAAATAGGAAAAACCTAAATATAGCTAATCGAAATAAAAAATATTTCTAATTTGAGTCTAACATCCTAAATATAATTCTATCAGTTACACAGGGTGGTCCCTATATTCTGAGGCCCATTTCGGTAATTTCTATTACATGATTTTGGAATATTCATTTAACTAATAGCCTAGAATACTCAAAAGAATATTATGAGATCTACTAGTTCCCCTCATCATGTATTTGTAAATGACTCCTAATTTCTAACTGGCCAATGAATGTTGTTCCAGTAGAAAATAAGTCTAGCAGAACATTAACTTCCTTTATTCACTCAATAAATACTGATTGAGTGTTCATTATGTGTCAGACATTACACAATAGGCTGTGGCATAAAAACAAAAGTAAAAACAAACAAACATGCAGAACTTGTTCTCAAATAAATAAGTCAATATTTTGTGGAGGATACAAAAATGTAAAACCAAAAGACAATAATATAAATGCTATGGTACTGCTAGGGAAAAAATAATTTTCATTTTGACTTTGGTATTACGACTTTATGTCACCCAATGAGTCTGTTTAGGGAGCCATCAGAAATACTTCTTCAGTGTTCTCATTTTGACAGAGCATTCTGATTGCATCATCACATTCTTCATATTCCCAGATGTCCTGCTTAACTTTATTGTCCTGATTTTTAAATATCTCATATTGTTCCTGAAGGAGCCCTAAAGATTCTACACTTTGTGATAGACTGCAACTAAAAGAACAATATATATATGATGTGATATAAAGGCAATAAGATCCATTAATATGTAGATGGTACAAATAAGTTTCATATTTGTAATAAGAGAGTTTAATCCCACAAACTTTTTTTCTCCAAACCTTTTGCGATAGTTTAAAAAAAATGTTTGTGTTATATCTGAAGTTGTTTTGTACACTGAGAGAATATGAAGTCAAGCAGGGTCCCCGTAGACCAAGTCAGAATGCGCTTTGACCCAATTTGACCCCTATGGTGATTCTAACATGAGGGAAATTTATCAGAAATAGTAGAGTTGAACTTTATTGATTTTTTAAGTGACATGAAAAGTAAGTATAGTGCTCTAAATTTTCTGAGTTTGATAAGAATAATCAGAGCATATTTTACACTGTTCTAAGTTATATTCAAGAGTAAACTGTGCTAATCATTATTCATTATAATCTTAAGGTCAGAACACTTGAGAAACAGTTAATCAAAATCATTACAACAATATCTTATAACTTAGTCTTCAAAGACTATCTTATCACAATATTTGATATGCAAGAATATTTTAATAGATTTATGTTATGTCAGCACCTATTATGTGTATTCGTAGAAAAAAAATCTCCAGAATTCAGTAAGTTTGTAAAATTTTGATTAACATAGTCGAAGAGAGAGTGAAAAGAGTAAATTGTGGTGGAAGACAGTAGAGTAAGAAGGGGAAAGAGAAAATATGTATTGCTTGTTTGGTACTTGGCAGGATTTTATTTAACAAGAAAGTAATGAGTAAAGTAACACTATATTAATTATAAAATTATAGTTAAGGAGACATTTATAAAATTTTCAGTTTTTACATATTAGGCCTTATCTGTTTAAACTTACATTTTGAATGTCAGTATAATTTTCTTTTAATAAAATGTATCTGTATACTTGTACTTCTGGGTAGTGGGTGCTGTCATTATCAGCTATGCTTAGTAAATCATCCCTAAATACCTTCAATATAAAATGGGGGTTGGAAGTTTGAGCATAGCCAGGAAGATTATTGGGGCATAAGAATGGATTATTCTGGAGTGATGTAAGCAAGATGACAGACAAGAAGTTCCAAGCCCTCACTCCCATGAGAAGATCAAATAAAAGCCAACATACAGATCAAATAAGTTTTGTAAGAACCCCAGAAAGTAGTTAAGATGCTGAAACAATCAAGCAAATGCCCAACCAATAAAGAGCCATAATCAAAATACCAGGAGATTTCATGGCATTTTTGCTTGCCCTTGTCCTCTCCCATCCCTGGTGGACTATGTGCAGTGGGGAATAAGCCACTCAATTTCAAGTTCCTTTTTAAGGACAGAAGGAAAAAGGTGGCACTTGCAATATTTTGACTTCTCTGGGGACTTCCAAGGAACTGGCTTATGTTTGACTTGGAAAGCTAAGGAGAACAGTTAGTAAAGGTTGGATTTAGGTTATAGGCTACTGAAAGCAGTGGTGAATGCCATGGTGCAAGAAAGCTTCAGGAGTACTACAGACTCTTTGGGAGACTAGAAGAAGTGAATTTTTTTTTCAAATTTTCAATTTTCAACAAAGATAATAAGGTATGCCTTATAAAATACTTGGACTATTGAAAAGAACAAAGTAAGTCTCTAGAAACTGACCCAAAAAACTACAGGTCTATGTATTACTGGACAGAGACTTTTAAAACTTCTGTCTTGAATAGCATAATGAGTACAGAGAGACATATAATGAATGAAACCAGGAAAACAATACCTGAATAAAATAAGAATATCAAAAAGATACAGAAAGTATAAAAATAAAACCAAACAGAAATTCTGGAGCTAAAAATATACAATAACTTAATTGAAAAATCCACCAGAGAGGTTCAGCAGCATACTTAAATAGGCAAAATTAAAAATCAATGAACTTAATGACAGATTATTTGAAATTATGGGGTCTGAGAGCAAAATGAAAATGGATGAAAGTGAACAGAGTCAAAGGGAGCTATGGGGTGCCATCAAGCAGACAAATGTATACTTTATGAAAGACCCAGAAGGACAAAAGAGAAAAAGGTGCACAAAGCTTATCTGAAGAAATATATCAAATTTAAAGAATATGAAATATGCACATTTGAGGAAAGAAATGGATATTAAAATATAAGAATATTGATGATCTCTAAATAGGAAAATTCAAAGAGACCCACATTGAGACACATTATAATCAAACTGCCAAGGGTCAATATGAAGAGAAAATCTTCAAAGCAGCAATAGAAATATGATTTGTGATGTATATGGAAGCCCTTATAACATGATTAATGGATTTCTCAGGAGAAACTTTATAAGTTAGAAACCAATTGATATAGGAAGGATGATATATTCAAGCACGAAAAGCCAAACAAGACAAAACAAAACAAACAAACAAACAAACAAACAAAACCCCTGTGAACCAAGTATTCTATGTCTGGCAAAACTGTTTTTTAAAAATGTGGAAGAAGCTAAGATATTCTGAAACAAAAACTCAGGGAGTTCATTATTAGGACAAATGCTCTACAAGAAATGTTAAAGGAAGTCTTAAGGTTAACATGAAAAGGTAACCAAGAGTAACTTGGAACAATAAAATAAGAAGCTCTCAGATAAAGGTAACAACTTTATAAAAGATAATTAATTTTGGTTTGTAATTTCCCTTTTCATTTTCTTATAAAATTTAAAAGATAAAAACATAAAAATAACTGCACATTTTTAAATTGGTATGCAGTGTATAAAAATATAATAATAATAATTAGTAACAAAAAAACTGGGGTAAGAAGTATCGAGTTCTATGTGATTGAAGTTAAATTGTTATCTGATCAAAATAGAATGTTACAACATTGGTATGTTTCATGTAATCCTCCTCATAAACACAAATAAATATATAAAGTATACACAAAAGGAAATGAGAAAATAATCAAAATGTGTCACTAGAAAAAAAAAATCAACTAAACACAAAGGAAATCAATAAGCAAGGAAGTAAGAGACAAAAAAGCTAGAGACATACACAAAACAATTAGCAGAATGACAAAAGTAAAAACTTCCCTATTAGTAATTATATTAAATGTAAAAGGATTAAACTCTCCAATCAAAAGAACTTGCAAAATAGATTAAAAAATAGGATTCAACTATACTGTTTGACGTTAGACGTGAGGACAAGTGTAAGTAGAAGTGAAAGGATAGAAAAGATGCTCCATGCAAATACAAGCCAATGAGAATAGGAGTGGATATTTTAATATAATATGAAATAATCTGTTAGCTAAAAATTGTTACAAGAGACAAAGAATATTATATAATGACAAAAGTTTCAAATGAACAAAGTATAAAATTGTAAATATATATGCATCAGAGCTCCTAAATATGTGAAACAAACACAAACACTATTAAAGGGAAAAACAGAGAGTTTTATTATAATGTAGGAACATTTATACCTCACTTTCAATAACAGAGCAACTAGAAAAATCAATAAAGTAATAGAGGACTTAAAAACACTATAGACAAAATGGACCTAACAAACATATTCAGAATACTCTAAGCAATAGGATACACATTTTTTCTCAAGCACATACAAAATATTCTCTACTATGGACCAAATGTTAGGCTGCAAAATAAGTCTTAATACATTTAAGAAGATTGAAATTATACAAAGTTCCTTTATGATCATAATGGAAAGAAACTAGAAATAAATAGCAGAAGGAAAACTGAAAAATCCATACACATGTGAAAATTAAACCACATGCACTTAAACACAAATGAGGCAAAGAAAAATTGCATGGAAAATTAGAAAAATCTGGAGACAAATGAAAACAAACAAAAAAATTTTATTCCAACCAATTAGAAAATCTACATGTAATGAATAAATTCCTAGAAACATATGACCCACCACAACTGAAATGTTAAAACAAAATCTGTACAGATCTATAACTAGTAATGTAATTGAATCTATAATGAAAAACCCAAAAAAGAAAAGTCCAGAACCAGATGGCTTCACTGGGTTAATGCTATCAAACATTTAATGAAGAATTAATATAAATTCTCAGACCTTTTAAAAATATTTGAGAAATAGAAACACTTCCAAACTCATTCTAAGGAGCATTATCCTGATATCAAAGCAAGACAAAAACACTTCAAGAAAACAATAGACCAATGCCTCATATGAATATTGATGCAAAATTCTTCAAGAAAATACTAACAAACAGAACTCAAAAACACATTAAAAAATTATACACCATGATCAAGTGGATTTATTCCTGGAATTCATGAATGGTTCAACATATAAAAATCAATAAATACCATATTAACAGAATAAAGAAGAAAAACCAGATAATTATCTCAATTGATGCAGGAAAAAAAATTGGCAACATTGAATACCTTTTTATATTAAAAATACTCAATGAACCAAGGACCGGAAAATATTAACATAACAAATATCATTTATGGAAAGCTAACAGTTGACATTATACTTAATGGTTAAGGCTGAAAATTTTCCTCTAAAATCAGGAACAAAACAAGGATGTCTGCTACTAATATTTCCATTTAATAAAATACTGGAAACCCTAGGCAGAATAATTAGACAAGTAAAAGAAATATAGAACACTCAAATTGTCTAAACGGGAATGAAAGAAATAAAATTTTCCAACACATTCTTACAGAATCCTAAAGATTTTACAAAACAAAAACAAAAACAAACAAACAAACAAACAAGCAAACAAAAAAAACCCCAAACCCTCTTAGAACTAATGAAAGAATTTAGTAAAGATTCAGGACAGATTCAGATTTAACTTATAACTTATTTATCACTTGCGTTTCTGTTTACTAACAACGACCATTCTGAAACAGAATTAAGAAACAATTTACTTTATAGTAGCACCAAAAAGAATAAAACACTTAGGGATCAACTTAATCAAAGGCAAAAGACCTGTACAGAGAAATTTGCAAAATGTTTTTGAAAGAAATTAAAAAGACACAAAGGTACCTTATGTACAGGAATTAGAAGACTTAGTGTCATTAGAATATAATACTATTAAAAATGGGCTACAGATTCAATACAGTTCTTATCAAAATCCCAAGGCTGTTTGTGCAGAAAAGAAAAATTCCTCCTAAAACATATGGAATCTCAAGGGTCTCTAAATAGCCAAAGCAATCTTGAAAAAAAAATTAGAGGTTTCACATTTTTTATTTAAAAATTTATTACAAATCTATAATAATCCAAACAGTGTGATACTTGCTTAAAAAGAGAAACCCACACCAGTAGAATAGAATAGAATCTATAAGCAGAAATAAACCTTCATGTATATAGTAAATAATTTTTGAAAAGAATGCACAACTATTCAGTGAAGAGAGAATAGTATTTTCACCAAATAAACATTGTGAAAATTATATATTCATATGCAATAGAATGAGGTTGGAACTTCACCTTGCATCATATACATAACTCAAAGTGAGTCAAACATCTCAACATAAAAGCTAAAACTATAAAACTTTTAGAAGAAAATATAGGTAGAGGGGGAGGAGGCAAGCTGGTGGAGGAGTAGCAGTCTAAGATGACACCAGTTACCAGGAGATCAGCTATATAGTACACCAAACCATTCCGAACACCTTCAAATCCAAAAGGAGATTGAAGAGAAGAAGAGCAGCAATTCTAGAAACAGAAAATCAACCACTTTCTGAAAGGTAGGACCTGCGGAGAAGTGAATCCAAAGCGACAGGAAGATAGACCGTGGGGGGAGGGGCTGGCTCACGGCAAGTGGCAGAGCAATGGAGCACAAAATCTGAACTTTTAAAAGCCTGCTCCACTGAGGGACATCACTCCAGAGGCTAAGCGGGGCTGGAGCCCTCATGGAGACAATGTGGTCTCAGGTCCCATGGGGTCACAGAAGGATTGGGGGTGTCTGAGTGTCACAGAGCTCACAGGTATTAGAGCAGGGAAGCTGCCTACAGAGACAGAGCTGAGGAGTAAGCTCTCAACTCAGGGTTACCTTAAACTGTGTACCATGGCCCAGTCAGACCACTGCTCTTTGAGTAGGGACCCCAGAAGATCAAGGGACACCCCCCTGGAAGAGCGCAGGGACCTGCTGGGTTCAGAGACTCCAGGCAGGGCTGTGTGCAAGAGACAGAGATGCTGGGTCACAGGCTGGGCGAGCTTGGAGCGTGGCCAGAGGCCAGGGAGACCGGAGTGATTGAGTGCTTTACTCCAAGGGCACACTGAGGAGTGTGGCCCCAAGCTCTCTGCTCCTCCAGTCCCGGAGATTGGGAGGCTGCAATTTTCATTCTCGTCCTCCAGAATTGTATGGAAAGTGTTCAGGGAACAAAAGCTCCTAAAAGTGAACCCCAGTGGATTACTTAACCCGGACCCTGGTAAGGGCAGTGCAATTCTGCCTTGGGTGAAGACACTTGAGAATCACTACAACCTCCAGAAGATCAGAAAGAAATCCAGCCTAGACCAAGTTCACTTACCAAGGAGAACAGCGGAATTCCAGAGGAGGAGAAAGCAAAGCATGGAATTCATGGCTTTCTCCCCATGATTCTTTAGTCTTGCAAAGTTACTTAATTTTTTAAATTTTATTTTTTCTTATGCTAAATATTTTTTAACTTACTCTTTCCTTTTTAAGGTTTTTTAAACTAATATATCTTAACAATAGCTTTCATAAAAAATCTTTTTGAAACTTCATTATTATAGTCATATTTTATCCTTCATTTTATCTAACTTTATTTTTTGTATACACATAGGGTTTTTTCTTCTAAAAAAAATTGGGATGCAAGTTCTTCTAATAGATCAAAATATACCCTAAATCTAGCACAGGGCTTTGTTCTAGTCTCCACCTGAGCAAATTCTCTCCACTTTCTTTTTCTTTATACTCCCAACAAACTTATCAAGTCCTTTTTAGAAATCTTTTTAAAAAATTCTCATCTTTATAGTCATTTTCCATTTTACCCTTATTGTGTATGTGTGTGTATGTCTGTGTGTGTATTTTTTCATTCTTTAAAGTTTTTGAAGGTAGTTTCTTCTAAGAGACCAAAATATTCCCCAAAATAAGTGGGTGATTCTGTTCTATTTACCAGTATAATATATATATTTTCTTTTTTATATTCTTTCTTTATTCTTTTTCTTTTTTTAAATTTCTTTTTTCTGAACTTCTTTTTACTCCCTTTCTTCTCCCCACAATTTGGGGTCTTTCCTGATTTGGTTAAAGCACATTTTTCTGGGGTCTTTGCCACCCCTTTAGTATTTTATTATTTCCTTCATATATTCTTATCTGGATAAAATGACAAGGCAGAAAAAATCACCACACACAACAAAAAAGAACAAGAGGCAGTACTGAAGGCTAGGGACCTAATCAATACAGACATTGGTAATATGTCAGATCTAGAGTTCAGAATGACGATTCTCAAGGTGCTAGCTGTGGTCGAAAAAAACATGGAAGCTATTAAAGAAACCCTTTCTGGAGAAATAAAAGTGCTTTCTGGAGAAATAAAAGAACTAAAATCTAACTAAGCTGAAGTAAAAAAAAGCTATTAATGAGATGCAATCAAAACTGGAGGCTCTTACTGCTAGGATAAATGAGGCAGAAGAGAGAATTAGTGATATAGAAGACCAAATGACAGAGAATAAAGAAGCTGAGCAAAAGAGAGACAAACAACTACTGGGCCACAAGGGAAGAATTTGAGAGATAAGTGATAACATAAGACAAAACAACATTAGAGTAATTGGGATTCCAGAAGAAGAAGAAAGACAGAGGGGAGAAGAAGGTATATTGGAGAGAATTATTGTAGAAAATTTCCCTAATATGGCAAAGGGAACAAGCAACAAAATCCAGGAGGTGCAGAGAACCCCCCTCAAAATAAATAAGAATAGGTCCACTACCCATCATCTAATAGTAAAATTTACAAGTCTTGGTGACAAAGAGAAAATCCTGAAAGCAGCCCAGGAAAAGAAGTTTGTAACATGCAATAGTAAAAATATTAGATTGGCAGCAGACTTATCCACAGAGACCTGGCAGTCCAGAAAGAACTGATATGATATATTCATAGCACTAAACAAGAAAAAACATGAAACCAAGAATACTATATCCAGGTAGGCTATAATTGAAAATAGAAGGAGAGATAAAAAGCTTCCAGGACAAACAAAAACTAAAAGAATTTGTCAACACCAAACCAGCTCCACAGGAAATATTGAAAAGGTCCTCTAAGCAAAGAGAGAGCCTAAAAGTAGTAGACCAGAAAGGAACAGAGACAATATACAGTAATAGTCAACTTACAGGGAATACAATGGCACTAAATTCATATCTCTCAATAGTTACCATGGATGTAATTAGGCTAAATGCCCCAATCAAAAGACACAGGGTATCAGAATGGATAAAAAAACAAACCCCTTCAATATGCTGTCTACAAGAAACTCATTTTAGACCCAAAGACACCTCCAAATTTAAAGTGAGGGGCTGGAAAACAATTTACCATGCTAATGGACATAAAAAAAAAAAAAAGCTGGGGTGGCAATCCTTATATCATGTCAATTAGATTTTAAGCCAAATGCTGTAATAAGAGATGCGGAAGGACACTATATCATACTCAAAGAGTCTGTCCAACAAGAAGATCTAACAATTTTAAATATCTATGCCCCAATAATGGGACCAGCCAATTATATAAACCAATTAATAACAAATTCAAAGAAACACATCAACAATAGTACAATAGTCATAGGGGACTTTAACACTCCCCTCACTGAAATGGACAGATCATCCAAGCAAAAGATCAACAAGGAAATAAAGGCTTTAAATGACACACTGGACCAGATGGACATTACAGATATATTCAGAATATTCCATTCCAAAACAACAGAATACACATTCTTCTTTAGTGCACATGGAATATTCTCCTGAATAGATCACATCCTGGGTCATAGATCAGGCAGTATGAAAAGATTAGGATCATTCTCTGCATGTTTTCGGACCACAGTGCTCTGAAGCTAGAACTCAATCACAAGAGAAATTTGGAAAGAACCCAAATACATGGAGACTAAAATGTATCCTTCTAAAGAATGAATGGCTCAACCAGGAAATTAAAGAAGAACTGAAAAAATTCATGAAAGAAATGATAATGAAAACACAACAGTTCAAAATCTGTGGGACACAGCAAAGGCAGTCCTGAGAGGAAAACATATAGCAATATAAGCCTTTCTCAAGAAACAAGAAAGTTCTCAAATATGCAACCTAACCCTACACCTAAAGGAGGTGGAGAAAGAACAAGAAAGAAAGCCTAAACCCAGCAGGAGAAGAGAAATAATAAAGATCTGAGCAGAAATCAATGAAATAGAAACCAAAAATACAATAGAACAAATCAACAAAACAAGAAGCTAATTCTTTGAAAGAATTAATAAGATTGATAAACCCCTGGCCGGACTTATCAAAAAGAAAAGAGAAAGGATCCAAATAAATAAAATCATGCATGAAAGAGGAGAGATCACAACCAACACCAATGAAATACAAACAATTATAAGAATATATTATGAGCAACTATACACCAGCAAATTTGACAATCTGGGAGAAATGGATGTATTTCTAGAGAGATATAAACTAACACAACTAACCAGAAAGAAATAGAAAACGTGAACAGACCCATAACCAGTATGGAGATTGAAGCAGTCATCAAAAATCTCCCAACAAACAGCCCAGGGCCAGATGGATTTCCAGGGGAATTCTACCAAGCATTTAAAGAAGAATTAATTCCTATTCTCCTGAAACTGTTCCAAAAAATTGAAATAGAAGGGAAACTTCCAAACTCAATTTATGATGCCAGCATTATCTTGATCCCCAAACCAGACAAGGATCCCATCAAAAAAGAGAATTACATACCAATATCCTTGATGAACACAGATGCGAAAATTCTCACCAAAATACTACCCAATAGGATCCAACAGTACATTAAAAAGATTATTCACCACGACCAAGTGGGATTTATTCCAGGGCTGCAAGTTTGACTCAACATCCACAAATCAGTCAATGTGATACAATACATTAATAAAAAAAAAGAACAAGAACCATATGATACTCTCAATAGATCCTGAAAAAGCATTTGACTTATTTCACTCAGCATAATCTCTTCCAGTCCCGTCCATGTTGCTACAAAAGTCTGGTATTCATCCTTTCTGATGGAGGCATAATACTCCATGGTGTATATGGACCACATCTTCTTTATCCATTCGTCTGTTGTAGGGCATCTTGGTTCTTTCCACAGTTTGGCGACCGTGGCCATTGCTGCTATAAACATTGGG
>PISX010018412.1:0-40748 GCA_004024625.1 Mellivora capensis
AAAAGGAATTGATAAGAAGTTGGTCGGGAAAAAAAGGAGAGAATGTGATCAGGCTAGAGATTAGAACAAAGCTATATGCTAGATTTAGGGTATATTTTGGTCTGTTAGAAGAAACTGTATCCCAAAGTTTTAAAGAAAGAGAAACTTATATGTATATAAAAAATTAAGGTTAAATACAATGAAAGGATAGAATATGACTATAAAAATGAAAATTAAAAAGGATATTTAAAAAGGTATTGATAAGATAAAATAGTTAAAATAGGTTAAAAATAGTAAAGAGGAAACATTCAAAAAAATAGAGAAAGAAAAAATAATGAAAATTTAAAAAATTTAACTTTGAAAGACTAAAGAATCATGGGGAATAAAACCGTGAATTCTGTGTGCTATAGTCCCCTAGCACAGGTGTTTCACAGTTCTCATTGATTGGTGAACATGGTCTTGCCTGGATTTTCTTATTGTTCTTCTGGGGGAGAGGCCTGTTGCTGTGATTCTCAACTTCTTTGCCTGAGGCGGAAATGAACCACCCTTGCCAGGGGCCAGGCTAGGTAATCTGCTCGTGTTCACTCTCAGTAGATTTTGTTCCCTGAACATTTTCTGTAGAGCTTTGGAGGACAGGAATGAAGATGGCGGCCTCCCAATCTCCAGCTCTGTAGGATCCGAGAGCTCGGGGCCCCACTCCTTAGTGTACCCTCAGAGAAATACAGTCAATCACTCTTGTCTCCCTGGTCTCCGGCCGCACTCTGAGCTCACTTGGCTTGTGAGCAAGTGTTTCTGTCTCTGGTGCATGGCCCTGTTTGGAGTCTCCAAACCCAGTAGATCCCTGCTTCATGCTACAGTGCTGCTTCTGGAGGAGGAAGGTGAGTCTCCTGGATCTGCTGCTTGTGGGGTCCCTGCTCGAAGAGCAGTGGCCCAACTGTGCCTTGGATCATGGTTTAAGGTAACCCTAAGCTGAGAGCCCCTCTTCGGCTCCATCTCTGCAGCTGGCTTCCCCACTCCGATACCTGGGAGCTCTGATGCACTGAGGTACCCCTTGTCTTCCTGTGACCCCTCGGGTCCTGAGGTCACACTGACTCTGTGAGGGCTATGCCTCCCACTTAGCCTCTGGAGTGATGTCCCTCAGTGGAGCAGACTTCTAAAAGTTCCAATTTTGTGCTCCACTGCTCTACCACTTGCTGGGAGCTGGTCCCTCCCCCCGCAGTCTGTCTTCCCATATATCACCTCAGATTCACTTCTCTGCATGTCCTACCTTTCAGAAAGTGGTCGCTTTTCTGTTCATGTAATTGCTGGTATTCTTTTCTTCACTCTCCTATTGAGTGTATAGGTGTTCAGGGTGGTTTGATAACTATCTAAGTGGATTCCTGGAACCAAATGAAATTTAGGTCTCCTACTCCACCATCTTGCACTTTTCTAGGTAATCTCATTTACTGTTAAAAAAAGATAAAGCCTTCTGTGAAAGCAGTTAGTTGATTTACAGTACCATTGATAACATGTTTATGAATGTGTGTGTATGAATGTAAGTCTCATGTAGTCAGTTTCTCTCTCTTGAAATTCTGATATTCTATGTAATATTAAAATTAAATATACCAAGACATTGTAATATCACTGTTTACTCTAGCACATAAGATTGGTTCATTCAGACATTTATCTGTGGGGTGTCTGTGACTAAAACAACACTTTCAGAAAGAATTAACCCATACATGTGGGGTATAGGTGTTAGTCTGTTGATATGTGTTGGGGTTCATGTAGAGCATGAAATCATCCATAAAACCTGGGTTTCTAAAATGTAACATAGAGGCTGCTGGAGGAGAGGGAAGGTTTTGGAGAAGGGCGTGGACCTTTGGAATGCTAAAACCTGCATGACCACTCTGCTGTAGGAATGTGGGGAGTTGCCTTCCTGAACTTTCTTAGCCCAAAGAGCCCCCCTGTGATCTAAGAGATGTATGCATTGTCCCTTAGGCTATGTTTAGCAGACCTCATAGAACATGCAGATCAGCATATTATATCTTTCCCCGAAAACAGATCCTGATAGTTCCAGTAAGACCCCTTGGCACACATCATGTGCTTGAGAAACAGTGATAAATATTTATGATTATCTGGAAGGATCAATGAAGGCAGGAGCAAAGAAGAGTAAAGGGTCTTCATCTCTGAGCTTTGACCCCCTTGCCTTCTCTTCTTCACAGCAAAGTCTGGAGTAATGTTTCATCTGTCTGTGCAGGGATTGCTGGCCATTCCTGGCAAATATGGGAAACAGCATCTCAATGTAGCCTCATTTCTGAATGCTTTTCTTTGAAACAGATTCGTTCTCTCATAATGAAGAGAGATATTTTGAAGCAACATCTGTTGGGTGCATGGGGTCAGGTTCCATTTGCCTGGCACTGTGTAGGTCAACCCTGAAGGGCATGGTGACGTAGAATAGCAACTTATTTATATAAAAGCCTAAGGAGAACTAGTTACCTTCTCTTGTGGAAATGGTGACACTCAAACAGTTATCTCTCAGTCTGAAGAATGTTGTGCATCTTGATAACACACTGATTGCTTTCCTTCAGTATTTTCTGGCCTTAAAATGACCATATGGAAATTCATTCAATTTCTTGAGATCTTTTCAATTTTCTCAGATTCTAGCTTCTTACCTTGTTAATACATATCCCATGTGTTTAAATTACCCAGAAGAGAGGAGTTAAAAATAATTCATCACCTACCTTTACGAGTTGTAAGAAACATTTATATGCAATTGTATGATTTCAAAATTATAGAAGCTGTGCAAGAAATATGAAATGGCCAGTTAAAGTAGTTATTCAGGTTTAGTCTAGTAAAAACTTTATTTGGTATGATTAATCATAATTACTTGCTCATAGTGGTTGAATTCTCTGTGTAGATTTTGTTTTAGTTTTAATTTTAACTCAAGTACCACACCTGGTTTTCTAACTTTGTTAGAAGGGGGAGCTGGGGAGCACAGCGAATACAGTTTGGAGCTTGTTGCTCTTCTGAGTGGTTGGTCCATATGTTTGTTTATTTTTGTTCTGATATTTGGAGTCATGGCAACTGTAAATGCCAGCATTTGTCTTGATGATTTCTGGAATTTTCTGAATCGTTGACCAATCCAGTGGTCCTGCTTCTAAAGATTTTTTTGCTAGCTAATCAACTGGTTGGGAATTCTTACAAATAAGTAAAAATGACACTCTTAAGTTGTGACTCAGAAAGTAGGTGAGCTCTGCCAATCTTGTTGGAGACAAATGACACAGTTCTAGCAACCATGCAGAATTTCCAAGTTTATCTCAAAGTACTCTGGGCCCTTCCCTCAAATATCTTACATGTTAGGGTTTGTGTGAAAAGGAATCTTATATTTTAACCTGCCCCATGAACTGTTTCTTACTTATGAAATATTTTTCACATAGCTGATTTAATGGAGGTGGAAAGAAGGAGATCTTTTCCTAGGAAGGTATTAAATTATTTCCTTACAAGTCCAAGTATAATTTTGAGAGTTTTATAAGTTATCTTCACATTTAGTCGATCATAAATCTGAATTATGTGGGTAAAACAAAAACACACTGCAAATTAGCAATTTCTCCTAACACGTTGACTCCATCACATTGGTGACTCCATCACATACATAGTTAGTCTGAACTTCAGACACCTAAGAGGCAGAAGAATACACTTGACTCTTCCTGATTTCTATACTGGCTTTCCTACTTCATCTCTCCACGCTCTCTGCCTGCTGTGTATTTGGAATGTTAAGATAAATTGACTGTAAAGATAACTGCAACATAAGTATGTAGGACTGGTAGAGGGGACTTGTAATTTCTTCTTCTTATGAATATAATAGGGTTCCAGACAGACTAGGGTGATGCTCCTTCAGTCTTCAGTATACTGACCAAAATTGTTTCATTTGGTACTTTAGTGCATATAATAGGACATATTTTTGTTCAGGTATTGGCTGATTAGTTGAATGCTAGAACTTGGTCAAGAACTTAGAAACAGAAAATAAAGTTAACTCTCTTAGAGAATTAATTATGGAATTAACACATGTTAATGGAGAGTACATTCAATCAGGCACTTGAATAGTGTTAAGGCCTACATGACATATATATCTCCTAAAACTAGAAGTTAATTTAGCACATTTGTAGAACATAAAGTCAGTATATAAAAATAAATTATATTTCTAAATATTAGCACTGAGTAATAGCACATTTTCTGAGTTAGTAGACTTTCTAGGATACTTCACTTGGCTCAAGAGTTTTTCCAAAGTAACATGTGAGCAGTAGGAGGACTGAATGCTTTTTGAAACTACATTCTTGAGCTGACTTTAGTGGTATGTTCTTGATCAGTTGGTTCTTGATTCATGCTTATCTAAGCCAAGTGGTGGAATGGAAAAAATGATGGTACACATGGGACATCAGCAAACAAAACAGTAGAGCTGGCTTATTAAACTTGGCCCTGACTACTTTTTTTTTGGTGATGTATACCTTGGGGGTGACTATTTTCATATCCATAGTTATTTAATTTTGTTTGTGCTTCTTAGAGTAATAAAATCTCATGTGTAATTTTGAACATGGTAGTGTCCTTAAATCCCATGTGGAGTTAGCAACTTTGTCAAAGAAAAGCCTATGTCCAGTAGGGTGGAGAGGAATGTTCCTTGAGAAGGGAAAATTTCTCCTTTAAAATTGTATTCTCCATATAAAATGTTATATGGGACTATTTTATATATGGAAAATTTATGTGTCAGTGTTGACATAGTCTCAAGGATCTTTAGAACTACTGCTCTGGTTACCTGGATTTGATTCTTGTGACTTTGTCACTGAGAAACAGAAAGAATCTCATCTGTGTGTCTTCCAAAGGCTCTGTGCCCAAATCTGGGGACATAATAGACATGTCAGAGGAGACATTATTCCCTGGTTGGCAGACATGGAGAATGCCAGGGATCTCATCTAGGCCTGGCCTGGGTTTAAATGTAGAATGAAAAAGACAATGGTCCCTTTTTTGTAGTTTTTCATTAGTATGTGGAGTGAATGTTCAAGAACATTCTTAGGGTGAACACTGCAGGTCACATGAACTGTGGTCCATTTTCTACTTAGTTAATGACAAGTATATTACATGGAGTCTTTTCAAAGAACTCTCACATGTGTCTGCTCTGCCAATAATTTCTGTCTTATTTTAACTTCACAGTGACTTTGTGAGGCAGGTAGGGATCTGCCTTTAGTGAAAGAAGCCTGGATGAAGAATCAGATATAGATACTAATAACTATTTTATTGGCCTCCATTTTCTCATGTTTAAAAATAAGATGATTCTGGGCTTGTGGTGGGGTGACTAGTACGAGATGGAGGTGGGTGCAGCTGTGGAAGATGGTCGGGCCAGGCCCCGGGGAGCACCTGGGCTTGGGTGAAGCTGGGAGGCGGCAGCAGCATGACCACGAAGTGGGGTCTCAATCCAGGGCCAACAGGTTTTCAAAAACATTCCTACTGGTTGGATCTCTGGCTCTTCATCCTCTGACATGGTGTTGTTTATCTTCATATAATTTTTTACCGTGAAGGGGTTGCCTGATGTCCAGATTAACAAGTTGGCTCCTGGAGTGGATTCCACATACTCTTGTTACTCCTTTTGGGGACTGTATTAAATGGGTGATGATCTCACTCATTCATAGCTCAGTTCTTAAAAGTAGACTCTTTGATTCATGTTTTAAAACTTTTCAAACATCTGATGGCTTTACAGAGGCTGGGTATTAAAGCATTTATACATAAAGGTTTAGTGTATCCTTTAAGAAATATGGTAATGTCTTGCCTTCAACATTTTAAGGGCTAGCTAGGGTTTAGTATTTTGTAAAATTGTGGTGAAATATTAAGGTGAAGTATTTAAAAATAAATTACTCAAGAGCAAGGGAAGGATTTTGAGAAAAAGGACTTAAGAGCTATACAGAAAATGTAGGCCCACAATGTATTGGCTATAAGTATCAGTTTAATTTTTAGATTAAGTGGGTACCTGTTATGGTTGATGGATTGACACAATCTCAGAGAAAATATGTAATATCCGGCATTGGAAATTTAGCATGCATGTCCTCTTACCTGGATGCTTCCCCTCACTTCGTTTTAAGTTCTTGAACTCCTCTAAAATAAGACTGTGTTTGAAACCTATTTTTTATTATTGCGGTTGCATTAAGAATGCTTGTGGCCAGAACATGTTTGCTTATTTGTTTTTTAATCATGTCTGTACCTTAAATACTCCAGCAGAATCATTTCAACAAATATTTGAGCACTTATTCTGGGCCGGGTACAGTAGTTAACAAAAAAGACAAAAGTCCTTGCCTTCATGGAGCTTACATTCTTTTATTTATTTAAATGCTAGTAAGAATTTATATTCTGTAAGTGATCAGCTAGTGTTTAATCAGAAAGGCCACACTCCCAAAGCAGTTACTAGAAGCCCTTCCAAAGCTAATCCTATTATATAACAGATATTCCTTTATGTAACAGATGTTAGAAATGGGTGCTTGTTGAAATTGGTGACATTTGATACATGTGAATTGCCTAAATATTTTGAGGATATACCCCTCCCTTAGAAACAGGGCATAGATCTGGTGAACTCTACCTTTAGAATGGCATTTAGAGTGAAATCCGGGACTGATTTTGGAAGATTTTAATTGCCTATTGCAGACTACTGGTAAAAATTACGCCAGGGTATTGTGGCAACTGCCTGCAGAGTGCCTTTGATGTAAAAGTTGGTGCATCTAAAGAAATACAAAACTGGAATTTCACTGAGTATACCAAACAATATGAACTCTTTTTCTGCTGCTTGCTAGTAATTTTGTCCAATAAATGTTTATTGTATAGCTAAAAAAAAAAAAAAAAAAAAAAAAAAAAAAAAAAAGAAAAGGAAAAAAAAAAGATGATTCTGGGGCTCCTGGGTGGCCCAGTTGGTTAAGGTCTGCCTTTAGCTCAGGTCATGTTCTCAGAGTCCTGAGATCGAGCCCCACATCAGGAGCCCTGCTCAACAGGAGTCTGCTCCTCCCTCTCCCCCTGCTGACCCCTCCTGGCTTGTGCTCTTCTCTCTCTCTCATGTTCTGTCTTTCAAATAAATAAATAAAATCTTTTTAAAAACCAGAGTATTCTAAAACTCATTATTCTCACTCTACATAAATTCATAAAAACACAGAGAGGTAAATTATTTCTTCAAGATCACACTTTTCCAGGTAGTTAGGGCTGGCTCTAAGCTTATAGAATTCACCTCTAGATTTTAGGGATGACTTGCTTAGAATGTCACATACTAGTAATATTTGGAAATGGATGCTGGTAATAATCAGCATGTGTTGGATGAGACTGGCCCTCCAGTGTGATCATTCAAACACCAAGTCTTTGCTGAGGAGTACAGACCTGGAAACTAATCTCTTCAGTTACATTGTCTACTCAAGATTGATGAAGAGTTGAATTATTTGCAGGAACTTGTCAAAGCTTCAAACCTAGTCTAAGGGAGAGGCAGCTGTGGCCACACTAGTTGTTGTGGGAGATAATGTCCTAGAATGGAGTTGACTGCATCATGCTAGAACTGCTCGATGACCATGTTCATTAGAAATATTTGATTCCCCCCCCCCTTTTTTCCCTCTTTGTTTGCCATGTAACCTTCTGCCACCAACTTGGCTTTCAGTGTAGACTCACTTTATTCAGTCAGCAAACATTTTTTGAGGATGTCAAGTGCTAGATCTATATATTCAGAGTTGAGAAATGTGGTCTCTATTCTTGTCATTGTGGGGCTCATGGTCCAGTGGGGATAGGAGAAGTGGAGAGAAACCAAATATCAAAAATCATTTGAGTGGGATACCTGCTATAACAGAGATACGAGCATATTGTAATGGGAACAACTAAGTCTCCTGGGCCCAGGTTTAAGTGGGAAAGAGGAAGGAATCAGAAAAATTTTCACATGGAAGAAGACACTCAATCCAAGTCTTACAGTACAAGGAGATAAGGGGAGAACTTTCTAATTGGTCTCAGCCACTTGTTAAGGCATGGAGGCATATGAAAGCATGGCTTATTGAGGAAAGAATGGCAAATTTTGTGTGACTGGAGATTGGTTTGGGGAGGGGATTATGGGCAGCCCTGTGAGGGAGAAGAGATAAAACTGGAGGCAAGCTGACATCAAACATCCAGTGACTTTGATGATCAGGCCAAGTTTTTTCTGTGCAAAATGATGAGCCAGCAGAGAGAAGAGTTTGCCATGTGTAACCAGTAAAAGAATTCTGGTTCTCTTTGAAATTAACTCTTGACTGCAGAGTATTGTGTTTTTTGGTGTAGTCTTTCTGTTTTTTTTTAATGATATATATATTTTTAATTTCTTTTCAGCGTAACAGAGTTCATAGTTTTACACCACACCCAGTGCTCCATGCAATGCGTGCCCTCCACAATACCCACCACCTGGCTCCCCCAACCTCCCACCCCCCGCCCCTTCAAAACCCTCAGGTTGTTTTTCATGGTGTAGTCTTTCTTTGGGGCCAGTAGACCTATAGAATTCTAGGTTCACTGGCAACTAACCTGATTTGTTAGTGCAGATTGGTAAAGTGTTGTTCTAGCTGCCATTCTGTCCATTTTAGTCTTAATAGTTTCAGGGGGTCTGATCAGTTCTGTAGCATTCCAGAAAACTGTATTTTCTATATTCACACAATGGAATACCATTCTGTGGATCCCTTTATCATGTTACCTACATCTGTAATCAGCTCCTCTCCAGCTTTCCAACTCTAAGCTGGAGATTGAGGCTAGACTCCAGATACTCTCAGTCCTAGCCAATTGGTTACATCACTAGATCTCTCCCTGATTTCAAATGCCTGGATAAATTAGATTTTAATTTCATTCTTATGAGAATCAAATACATGGTAGCATGATGATAATAGGCATTAGGACACTGGTGCTGTTTTTGTGGCTTTGTCTTTAAACCTCTGTAAATTGGAATGGGTTTTCTTCATCTTTATATTCTCCCATCATGCCTAGAATGGTCTTACGCATGCAGTAGGAGCTTAGTACCTATTCAGTGAATGATGACTTCACAATCATATTTCTCCTATAAAGAATTTTTGTGTTGTATCTGGAATCTATCTTTTGCTATCTTGTATTAGCCATTAATACGAAATTGATTTAAGTTGATCCAACTTTCTTGGAGAATTTTCTTAAGAACAGGCTTGTTGTGTCAGAGCTATGAAAGGCTAAATTTTGGAGAACAGAATTCAAGGCTGTGAGTCACTGTTGCAGATATAAGCTTGGGGTTCACAACCACAGTCAATGGCTGGAATCATTTGTAATTACAGGGAATGTTCTTATTTCATCAGACTTCTCCAACTTGCAGACTTTTGCCCCCCTCTCAGACAGTATAAAACCTTTCTTTGGTGTTAATGCATCAAAACTAAAGGTGACTAGATACGGAAATGATTGGGTTTATATTTTCCCCAAAATGTGTGATTTGAGGGTGATGACTGTTAAACAGGAGAATGTTCTCATGGTGTTGTTAGAGGAGAGGTTATTAACCTCAGGGTTCTAATAGAAAACCTGGATTGGAAAATTACTTTCCTTCTTGGGAAGATAACCTCCCGGCCTCAGCCTCTGTTGTTGTTAGCTCTATTGGTGTCCCACTAGCTACTAAGCAATAAATAATGTTTACATCAGAGGATCTACATTGTATATCAAGAAGGCCATGTAGTAATAAATGCTAATTATTTTAAATAATACTCATGGGAAAGCAAACTTCTAGAGAATACAGTGTGCCAAGTGATGAATAAAAGAGGCACTTTATATAATTTTAGCTTTCCTTACCTTAGGGCAATAGTATATTATGGTGCTTGTCGGAAAAATGTAACATAATTTTTATTTGATTGCATGCATGTTGAGTGTGAAACTTTCATATATTTTTAATGGTTTATGAAGCATGATTCAGGAAGCTAGCTTGCTTGCTTGCTTGCTTTCTCTCTACATCCTGGGTGTTCTCCAACTTTTTAATCAATTGAAATTAAAAAAAAATCTGAACTTGAAAACCAAGATTTCTTCATCTCATTTTTACTTCTTTTGCCTCAAGAGATTTAGTTGCCTTATGAAGACTAAAATTTGTTTAAGCTCCTTATTTCTGAATTTTTCCTTTTCTTTGCATTTCAGTATGTGTGTGTTCTTGGGGCAAAGGCTTGTGTATGTGGGGTGTGGGCAGTAAGGAGAGGAAGTGGAGAAAAGCACTTAAAAATGCCTCTTACCCTCTTAAAGAAACATCTCCAAACTCTTTGTTTATTCTTATGGTAAGTGGTTTTACAAAGTGCTAGGCAGGATAATTTCCCCGAAATTTTCCCTGGATTTTAATGACCTGAAGAATTATTCAAAATTTCTTTCAGAGCACTAAATGGAAGGGCATGTGGTCTAGTCTAGAGTTTCTGCACTGCTTTTCTGGATGGTTCGTGACTCAGCTGGCCACCCCAGAGAAGACATCCTTGTTTCCTCTCCTTGAGGAGCCACATAGCTCTCTTCTCTCCACTGCCTCCCCTGCCCTCAAACCTATAATTTGAGGTAACTAGCTATTGAATTTGGTGTCCACTCTCTCCCTCCATCTGTTGCCCTCCCTGTCTTTGCTGCTGCCTTATTTCCTCAGTCAGGTGCTGCACAGCCATCAGACAAGCATTCCTTCCAGCCCTTTGGCGAGCACTCTCTATGAAGCCTCCTGCCAATCCCACCCATGTCAAACTTTCTCACCCTCACTGCAGTCTGTGTTCTTCTTGTCAGTATGTGTGTCTCCTTGTGCTATTTACATTCAGAACAATTATTCAGTGTGAATCATGTATATTTCTCTTAGACATATTTGTCTTTTAGTTAAGTGTATGCTTCAGATGCATGATGGTAATGCGAATAAGTGAATGGTGGTTACCTCAGTCCTACAATGGTCTGAGCTTCTTAAAAATGTGCCTTCTATCACTCCATGGAGGCCACAGCTGCTGTCTAACTCTTTTACAGTCCTACCCCAACCTGCTTCTCTCCCCAGTAGCAATTCTCTGTCTTTTCTCCCTGACATGGTTGCAGTGACCTCTTGCCTTTGTCCTTCTTGCTAAAAGTCTTCAAAACAAGGTTGGAGGGGTTAGAGCATCACAGCTTGGAAAATGGTTAGTAGTTAATAGAAGCCTGCTAAGGAATATTGATATCTGTCAGTCCTTCAGTCTAGTGATCACTTGAGGATCAGCTTCTATATTTGTCTCATGGGCCCACACAAACAGAAGTCAATAGCATTTTGCTTTCATGTGCCAGTAGTTTAAGAAGTTTCCAAATGTGTGTGTGTTTTAAGAATGAGTAAGAAAGGGGCACCTGGGTGGCTCAGTGGGTTAAAACCTCTGTCTTCGGCTCAGGTCATGATCCCAGGGTTGTGGAATCGAGCCCCGCCTTGGGCTCTCTGCTTGGCGGGGAGCCTGCTTCCTCCTCTCTGCATTTGTATCTGCCTACTTGTGATCTCTATCTGTGAAAAAAAAAAAAAAAATCTTAAAAAAAAAAAGAATGAGTAAGAAATCATGGGTTTAAAAATACCAACTGACTTAGAAAATGTAGGCATTCAATATTCATTAATTCCACAAACATGTACTGAGTACCCCTTATGTGTCAGATACGGTTGGTATAGAAAGAAATTAGGCAGCTGCTCACCTAGGATTAAATCCACAGAGGAGTGGTATTCCAATCTCCCTCATTTGGGAGTCACTTCTCATTGTTAAACCTGGGTGGCATCCTTAAGTTGTTGATAGTTAGCTTCTACCATTTACTTGCCCTTCAGGGATATATTGTTTTTGTGTATACTGCTTCAAATGTGTTATGTTTTGAGTTTGGGAGGGAAAATTTCCCCAACTTCAATAAAGCTATACTCTTTAATGCAGTGTTAATACTATGCTTTTAGCTCACATGTGCACATTTTCTATATCCAATCACATCATCTGTTCAACAAAACTCTGTCTAGATATCTTGCTCTGAATATCCCCTGGTAAGATGAAAACAACTTTTATGCAGTACTCAAAATTTGTCCACATACTTATGTTTTGGTATGAGAGCTAACAGATACAGATAATTGACTTTTCTGTGTATTGACTTAATGCTGAGGTCTTCCAGATAATTTTGATTAACTTCATGAATGGCAAGATGGATCTGTGTACTTTCCTGATAAGAATAGCAGTTAGAATGTACAGAAGTTAAATGGGCAGGTCTTATATATAGTATCTCATTTAATCCTATGCCATCCCTATGAAGATGGTTCCATTTATTTTTCATAATTTGCATTTGAGGAAGTAGAAACCTAGATTAAGTAATAGTGATAAGTCAAACTTGGCAGATATATTTGGGAATGTTAGCAAAATCAGATTCTTCTTTGGTACCTGAGACACAATTAAGTATAATAAGAAATTTTTTGGGGGGGATAAATTTTGAAAAGAAAGAAGAAAATGAAACACTTAGGATTATGAAATCCTCCCCTCCCCCATCCTTGCAACACTGAGTGAAAAATGAAGGGGGCAGGGGTTAGACCTTAGTAAGACAGATATAGATATTATTAAATATTAAATATTTCTTCACTTTGCTATATTCTGCTTATCTGAATATAAAGTAACCCCCAGTATGAGGCCATTTCCCATTTTTCCAATGAGAAGATAATAAAAGTTTTGTGGCCAATCTGGTTACATCAACCCTTTTAGGGATAGATGAAACAGGTAATTAATACTTATAATGTGATCGGTTAATTAGTTTTCTACGCACATTTGAAATACAATAATATATTCATCTTAGCATCAGTATATTTATATAAAGTAATATGTTCTGTATAGTGACTAACATAACATAATAAAAAATAAAAAAATAAAAATCATACATTAAGAAGTACCTCTTTTTTCCACCCTTACATTACATGAAACAATTTCGCTTAAATGTGTCACATAAATCTTCAACCTTTGTGTCTTTTTTATCACTAGAATAGTTTTTTAATCACCTATTAAATTTCCCTACACAATTTCCCCTGCCTTACCGCTTGAGTTATAACGTTGTTTAATTTGGTGTATATGCTGACACTGAAAGTGATACTCTATTTGTGATTTTTGCATTATATGCAATTGCACTAAACTTATTTGCATAAGGCCTGCTTATGATGCCAAATCTGTATCAAGTTCCTTTGCCTCCTATCTAATTAAAAACAACAACAACAGTTATTTCAGGTGACCTCTAGAAACGTCCTCTGATGTAATTTTAGTCAATATTACTTTGTTGTCCAAACTAAAACAATCAAGGAAGGGCCCTGTAATTAAGAGACGTTGTAAAGACTTTAGTATGCAGTGATTCTTTCATTTCTGAAGACTGGTTTCAGAGGAAAAACAAAGCTTTTGTTTATATTTATGTGTATATTAAAGTTTTTAGAATTTTCACTTCTTAAGCATAACCACAGCGACTTATAGATACAAAATAATGTGGAAACTTTGTATCAGGTCCATATGGTCCATATGATGCAGTATTTTATCTTAAGCTCTTTGCTTGCAGTGAAGACACCAAGGCCAAAGATAAGATAACAGAGTTGGCTTGGGTTAAAGTAGTGCATGAAATAGGTCCATGGAGCATAGAGCCTGAATGCAAAATATGTTGTCAAAAAGGAGGCAGAGAAGTTGTCCTTTCTAATTCTACTTGAAAATCCTGATGTGAATAGACATTGCTCTTCACGTGAGCCCACCATACTATTTCATGTTTCTTTGTTTGCACATGATGCCAAAAACAAAAATGCAAGGGGAGGCAGTGTACTTCACCTCTCTGAGGTCAACAAGAGGTCTGACCTCTGCCCGGACAGACTGCGCCCCACTGTGGCATGATGTGGGAGATAGCAAGGGAAATGTCAGAGCCAAGTAGGCTCTCTTCTTTGGTAAAGATTTCTCAGCTTCAAATTTGACACTTTGAAGAGCTAAATGTGTTGGATGCTGGTGGTGGTGAGTTTGGTTTGACACACAAAAAATAAAAATGCTCTTCCAGTATTCAAGGAGCTTATGGCCTAGAAAGGGAATACATCTCAAGATCTGAGCTATGATAACAGTTTCCAACTCTTGGTCTCCAGGAAGAGGGTAGGGCAGATAATTAGGCTTAAGACTTCAAGTGGAGGCACCTCAAGGAGAGAAGACAGACCAGGTATCTACTCTGGGAAAGAGGTGGGTTGAGGGAGGGTAGTGCATGGGGAGCTCCAGAATTAAGGAAAGAAGTGGAATAGGGTTTTTTTGTTTTTGATTGTTGTAGTTTTCTTTGTTTTTGTTTTGTTTTATTTGTTTTGTTTTTGTTTTTGTTTTTAATTCCAGAGATTGAAAAGGAAAGCAATCAGACTTCTGAGGTGATCTTTGGGATTGGAAAGAAAGATGTGGTTGTGGGCCCTGGAAGGGCTGGACATCTGCACCAGTCTGGGCATGGAGCCTGAGGGGCACTAAGGATTTGAAGGGACTTCCTGAGAATGTGCCTGGCAGGTTTGTGCGGTCTGGGTGGAGTGGAGTGCTCAGGGAACAGTGCTGCTGGCAGTAGTCCCCACTTTCCAGGGGCCAAGCCACATGGCACCTTTTGCATTCTTCAGATTCAAGTGAGGTGATCTTCATCTTTGGTTTGCTTAAGCCTCTTGGGTGTTCTGAGATGGCACTGGAGAAGAAAAGTGGAAGACCAAGCCAGTATAAGATTCTTGAGTTAGTTTTAGTTAATATTTGGTGAAATAAGAGACAGGATCACATTTGTACCCCATGTGTTGTAAACATTTCAAACCAATTCCATTTTATGGATTAGGGGTAAGAATGTGATTTGCTCAGTGTCACATGACTAGTAAGTCACAATGCTGAGATTTCCATAGCTGTAACAGGATCTCTTAGGCAGTCTCATTTCTTCTTATCCGTTACATTACTTTTCTTTCTTTCTTTCTTTTTTTTTTTTAAGATTTTATTTATTTATTTGACAGAGTTTGCACGTAGGCAGAGAAGCAGGCAGAGAGAGAGGAGGAAGCAGGCTCCCTGCTGAGCAGACAGCCTGATGTGGGACTCGATCCTGGGACCCTGGGATCATGACCTGAGCCGAAGGCAGAGGCTTTAACCCACTGAGCCACCCAGGTGCCCCATCCGTTACTTTTCTTTCTTTGTGATATTATTTTCTGCATGTCTTTGTACCCTAAGTCATTACTGCCTCCTTTTTGATTTTGGAAAGCTTTCTTCTGGCAGGTGACAGAAACCCAATTTGAACAAGCTTGAGGGGGAACAATAATAAAAAAATATATATGTATGTACATACATATATATATATTTAAAAATATGTGTGGAATTTGCTATATAGGGGTGGCGCCATATGTGGGGTACTTCACATTTTATGAGGGGAGGAAGGTGGTTAAACCTCGGGAACATTGTCCCAGTTGTCCCAATCATCTGTTGACCAGGCTGAACTAATACTATCTAACATGGTGGCTCCCATAATACCAGTGAAGTCTGGGCTGGGGGAGTGGGAGAGGGAAAGTGAGGTGATAGTTCCCAGAAGGTGTGCTCTTTGGTAGACCAAAAAAAAAAAAAAAGTTTACTACCGTTAATAATGATTTTGAAATTAATTATAATATATGCTCAACTTATTTACAAAATGGTTCAATGAAGCTAATAATAAAAACATTTTCTAAGACTATATATATTAGATGATTTCATTTTAAATCATAACTACTTGTCGTCAAGCAGCAGGTATGCCTCTTCTCGTTCTATAGGTATGGAAACTGATGTACAGAGAGGTTACACAGTTTGCCCAAGGACATACAGCTGGTAAGTCATGGGGATGGAACTCAAGCCTTTTCTACGATATCTTCCCCCTAGCGACTTCAGTTTTTAAAGTAAATCAACTCTAGAGGCGCCTGAGTGGCTAACTGGTTAAGCCTCTGGCTCTTGGTTTTGGCTCAGGTCATGATCTCATGGGTCCTGGGATCAAGCCCCACTTCTGGCACCATGCTCAGTGGAGGGTCTGCTTGAGGTTCTTTGTCTCTGCCCTTCCTCCCATTTGCGCCCCTTCTTTCTCTCTCAAATAATTGAATAAATAAAATATTTAAAATTAATCCAATTCTGTTGTTTAGGTCTCTTTCATTTATTTGAAGGAAACAACATTCTGGATTAATCTTAAGTAAAAGCAGCCTGAAGTCATGCTGAATTTTCAAACTTGAAGAGCTGATCATCTGATGGAGATGGTAGTGTTTCCATTTCTCTTTTGGTTAGGAGAAAAGCCATTCTCCGTGCTCCCCTTTTCCTTTGATTTTCTATTGGCATCTCTGCTTCCCTCCATACTTTTCAGCAGTCAAGCCAGATGCCAATTGTCTTGTCTGTAGACATATTGCTTCTCAAATATACCAAGATGCCAGATGTATGTGTAATATTTGACCATATGTGAATATTCCAATAAACTCCTGGGAACTTATGTTCCAGTGTCAGTGCTGAACAGCAGAAAGACTATAAATTCCATCAGCTAACCACAAGACTCACATATGTCTCATTTATAAATATCCAATAGATGTAATATATTCTAAATTTGACTTTTTAGTATGACAGAGGTGTTGTATGCTCTCCCCATTGAGGCAGTGGCAAATTGCAAAAATACAAATTGATGGAATCGTCTCAGCTTATTGCTGTTATTATTGTTCACAGCAGTTGGTTATTGTGAAGAAATTTGCAAACAAGAACCATTTCTCAAGATGGATCCTGAAAGAAAAGAAGTATGTATAAATAGTAGGTAATGGATATGTTTTAAAAAAAAAAAAGTTGAACCATCTATACCAACTGATCTAGGAAAATCCCTTGAGGGAATTAAATTCTAGAACCTCAAGTAAAACATTTCAAGGGTATCAGAGAAAGGCTAGAGTTTTGAGATACATTTCTACATACTCTCTCTGTCTGCCCCCCAACCTCCTGAGATGCTGGCCTAATCCTCACTAAAAAAAGCCAAAACACAAACCAAAACCACTTCAGGAGGATTTATTATATGCCAAGCTTTGTTTTGGGCCTGGTGACAGTTAAGAAGATGAGACAGACAGGCCTTTGTCCTCGGGTCACTCATGGGTTAGTACAGGGAACCTCCATGGTTATCAACATACCTAAGAAAGAAAGCAAGAAAGCAGGAGTAGAAGGCAAAATTTCTTTGGAATGGCCCAGTGTTGGGAGAGAGGTTAAGACTCTTAGCTTGCCTCTGAGCTGGCCGAAGGATCTGGCAAACAGGGAGCTCTCTGTAGAACCACCCTCTCTTCTAGCAAGAATTAACAGTCGCACTGGTAATAATAAGAACCGACATTTATCAGGTGGTTACAGGTGCCAAGCACTTTAATTATTTTTCTCATTTGACTTTCGAAACCTCTTATGAGGAACAATAACCATTTAAAAAAATATTTTATTTACTTATTTGACAGAGAGAGAGAGAGAGAGAGAGAGAGAGAGATCACAAGTAGGCAGAGAGGCAGACACAGAGAGAGTGGTAAGTAGGCTCCCTGCCAAGCAGAGAGCCCCGATGTGGGGCTTAATCCCAGGACCCCGAGATCATGACCTGAGCTGAAGGCAGAGGCTTTAACCTCCTGAGCCAACCAGGCACCTGAAAGATAAACATTTTTATTCCTATATTACAGTAGAGGGAACTGAGGTTTAGAAGATAGCATAACTTGCCAAGATCATATAATTGTAGGGTCATAAAATGTTTGATCCTGCAGAGAATTGCATTTTAATTTACAGAGACTGGGGTATGTGAATTGTTTTCTAATGGAGGTGTACTTATGTGATAAGTGCCAAAGCAAGCCCTATCCAGGCTGCAGGAACTGTGAGACTGTCTCTATTTCCATCATAAACTCTTCCTGGGACCCTGTCAACTATCTTCCCACCTGGAGCACTTAGGTGCGCCTCATTTACTTGGCAGTTGATCATGAACTGCTCTAGCTAACTCTTGCTTATCACATAATATTGTTGAATCCTCCTATACATAATGTAATTCTTCATGTTGGTAGATTTGTCTTAGAGAGTAAAAGTAAGTCTTCTATAGCACCCACGGCAGTGCACATTATGACCAATTTTTTTGTACTTATTTGAATTAAAGTGGTACTGGTTATCTATCGCTGCTTAAAACAAAACACATGTTATGTTGTCATTTCTGTGGATCAGGAGTTGGGCAGGTCTTAACGGAATCACGTTGTGGTTGAGGTGTCAGCTGAGGTTCTGTTCTCATCCAGCGGCCCGAGTGGTGATGGATCCGCTGCCAAGTCACTCAGGTTGTTGGCAGAGTCATTTTCTTGTTATTGTAAAAGTGAGGGCTCCAGCTTCTTGTCGGCTCTCAGAGGGAGCCTGCTTTAGCTCCCAGAGGCTACCCCTAGTTCTGTGCTACATAGTTCTATCTCATAGGCCCTCTTCCAAGATTGCTGCTTCCTTCCTTAAAGTCAACCACAGAGGATGTCTCGAATGAGTCTCTTAGTAACGTGGGATCACTTTGCCATAGTCTGTTAGTTAAAAACAAGGTATACATTCTGTTTACTTTCAAAAGACAGAACTCTGCAAGGGCTTGAAGCGCAAGAGTCAGGATCCTGAGAAGACCTCCTTGGAGTCTATCCGCCGTGACGAGAAAAGCAGGAAATGCCCAAATATTTGACACGTTACCAAGTTCATTTAGCAAATCAATAATAATACTTGAAATAGAATTCAGAAACCTGACTCTGATCCTTTTGTCCTAATTTCTAAATCATCACCATCAATAGTGAGATGGCCTTGGCTACACAGCAAGTTCTCGCCAGTGGAGATGGGGCCCAGGGATGTATCAGCTAGGGTATGTGTTGAGGGAGATAGCTTTCTATGAATAGTCACTGTTCAAAGTGGTGTGGTCAACTCAGAAACTGAGTTGAGATGCAAGGCCGTCTAGCCAAGAGTGGTTGGCAAAGACCTGGGTATATTAGGTTTGGGTTCTTCAGTTCCTCAGAGAGAGAAGTTGGAAGGGTCCAGGTAGTTTGTCAGGACCCCAGCCTGGAAAGGCAGAGATAGAGCTCAGCGAGGGATTCCATCTATAGCGGGAAACTGAGATGGAGCCACAGCAATGAAAAACGGACCAGCAACATGCAGGTGCAGTTGAGATCAGATTCTGACTCAGCGTGCCTGTCCCTCATTCACTGGAATAGCATATTCCATGTGTGGGCAGAGGAAATGTTCCTAATGTTCTCCCTGAGGAAGGCCTCACTGAGGAAAGGGACTAAAAATTATCTCAAGAAATCTAGGCTCTGATTCCATGGTGATCAAATTTATGAGAAGCAATACATATTTACATTTTGTTCTTTCCTGAATGAAAGGCACATTTCCTTAATTATTTTTAGTAAGACTTTCCTTTGTCTATCTTCTTTCCTCTTCTCTCCCTATTCTTGAAATACTTGAGCCTTCATTAGAATCCTTAGATTTCTTTCCAGTTATTCCTTTCTCTTTGAAACCTTATGATAAAGATATAACTCTATCAATTGAACAAATTGGGTCAAATATGCATTTTTTGCATATTGTTTATTTATTATACAACTTCCTATGCCTTATAAAATAACACAGGTTTTATGGGGTCTTTCTCCCATGACTCATTTTTGGAGCTGATCCGAGAAGGAGTTATTCTCCAGACGTGGTACCATTGACCCTCATTTTGAATTACATTTTTTATTTATTTTTAAAAAGATATTTCATTCACAGAATCCCCACTGAGCTTTTTATTGTGGAAAATTAGGGCTCGTAAATCATCCTCCTCAGAAAACTATAAATTTTATACAATTGAAACATTCCATGGACTGAGCTTGGCACTTTGATGAAATCACTCCTTTGCTTCTCATAATTTATGAGCATCCCCCATTCTCCTCCCTCCTGCTCCATCATCACCTTGCCCTCCCAGCAAGGAGGGGGGGCAGTGGAGGTATCGTGCCTTTAAATTGCTCACTGGGGTTTATTGAGTATAATTTGTGAGTGAATTTATATGAATCCACAATATTGCAACTTATCCAAAATTGGGAACAATAAAACTTCTCCTTTTCTTCTGGCAGGCAAAGGGACATGGGTTGATTATACAGGAGGTGGCTCAGCGTGATGCACTGGGCAAGAACAATGTCGCTGGAGCCAGATGACATGGGTTACAGCCTCGGATCTGCCAGTGGTTTCCTGTGAGAGCCAGGCCTCAGTTCCCTCACTTACAGGGTCAGATGGGTAATCTCGAACGTTCCTTTTAGCTCTTGCACATTCTGAGTCTATGAATTGACTCATAGCATGTTGCTTCTTTTAAAGGGTAAGTAGGAAACCGACAGGATATATCTCAAAAGTTTAATGTGCTATTTTGGACATAGACAGTTAGTTTTCATTTTTAGGGGAAAGGAGAGAAAGCACAATAGTAGTAAAGAAACAAAGCAGTCCTGATTTTTTTCTGCTATGCTTGTGCTGGACTATGAGGTCTTGGAAACCAGGGACTATATCTTGTTTAACTTTGAAACCCTGGTTCCTAGTACCGAACCTAGTACCTGGGTTTCTGATAAAAGCATTGAATGAATCCAGAGAATCCAGAGCTGTGTTATCCCATAATTTCAAGTGCCCCAAATAGTTGCTAAACACACACAGTAGGTGCTTAATTCATATTTGTTGAATTTCTAAGAAATGGCTTGCTTGCTATCATTGAGATGTTGGAATTTCCCCGTGTCCATTCCCTCTCCAGCTGACATCTTTATTTTTGTATCCCAGTATTTTCTCCTCACTAGGACTCCAGAAATTGCTAGCTTTATGACATCACTAGTACTCAGTATTAGAAAAAGTTTTGCTGCTGGAGGAACAGGCCAGAATCAGAATATGGGGGACTACGGCAGAATGGCTTAGCTTGAGCTCTGGAATGAAACCTGGGCTGTACATCTTAAAAGCACTTAAGAGACCTTGGGTGGAATATTTCCCTCCCCCAAAGCTCCACTCTCTTTATCTGAGCAATGAGGGGTCATACTTTCCTTATCTCCTAGGGAAGAAGTGAGGATTCAAAGAGGTCATCTGTGTCAACTGCTTAGCCCAGTGCTGGCATAGAGTAAATAGTCAAATAATGGTAGCTATGACTTATTTTAATTATTCTTAGTCATACCGGTGTATGCATCAGTAATTGCAGCAGTTTTTACTTTTGTGTTAAAATTCAGATTCTGCTGTGGCAATGTAACTATTATGCTATGTAAAATTTATTATAGTTTTATCTTAACTTTCTCTTTAGCCCTTCAGGGCATATTTTGAGTTCCTTGCACTAAAAGAAAAGTGTGTCACTGATACTTAGTAAGGAATCTCACCACATTGTTTATCTTTTTACTCTGAAATACAGTTTTTGCGATTACGAATGAGAATATAGTGCTGTAAAAGGAGGGTCTGGTATCTCCTTTTTCCCACAAGATGGAAAATTCCCTTCCTGGCAGTTGTCAGTTATGACTTTGCCGTCATGCGATGGCAATATAACACAGTTCCATTTCACCAAGACTGTCACCGGGTCAAAATGGAAAACGGTTTGAAATACTTGAAAATCAAGGTGAAGTCAGTTTCCTTTTCTTTGACCTGTCTGCAGGATACCCTGGCAAGGGATGCACTGGACCATGTGGTTTGGAACTATTTACCCCCTAAACATTAAAAAATGTAAATAAGCAATGAAGTTTGGGGTGACAGAGGCTCTAAAGTGATGGCCACCCAGCCCTTGCTGGTAAAATATAGCTCATGTAATGACATTTCAGTCCTAAATCACTTCACTGCAGGCGAGTTTGCGGCTGGCGGGGTCAGGGTGTGTTGCACAAAAACATTCCTTCAGGACCATTTAAAAAGCCTGAATAAGCAAAGTATCCTGTGTGACAAGACCCCACATATCAAAGGGGCGATTCAGGTACACATATTCTTGCCTGTGGCTCCAGGCCCAATAACCTTTCCCTCATAGAGATAGATCCCATGGACAGAAAACAAATCTCTTTCCAAGTTAGAGAACTTTATCAGATTTATCTCTCATTGTCAGATCAGCATGCAGGAAACAAACGAGGTCTGCGGCATGATTCAAATTAGAAGGAGAGCAATTTACAGTGCTCGCTGGCTTCTCGTAAACCTTATTAATGTTTGGCATGGGGTGCCAAGGAGCCATAAAATATCGTCCCGTTGAACATTCATATCTGCTTCATCTCTTATTATATGTCCTCAACACAGCAGTTTAAATAAAGGCAGCCAGAGCATCTCGTGAGCAGGAAATGAGAAAGTTACACATGTTTTTGTCTCATGAGCAAATATTCTTCCCTGTCTTTTTAAAGTCTCCCACTGGGAGGCAAAGTACCATTTTTTTGGTTTTCATTTTTCCTTAAGCTGTTGCCTGTAATTCCCACTTTGTTTTAGATTTGTCACAGTCCTAAAATGGAATTAAGTTGCTTATTTTTGCTCATGTCTTCCATTATTTTGAATTTGGGGCATTTCTTAATTCAGTCATGGCTATACAGTTGCTTGAATTCATATTTCCTTTTGAATTCTAGCTCACAGCATCCTAATGATGTGAACACATGCATGGATAGTGCCAGCTTATTTATGTATTAGATTTCAATTTTCTTTCTTCTTGAAGGTTCTCAATATATTAGTCCTAATAAGACCAATAGCTTACCTTTGCTGAGTGCTTCCTGGGTGCCAGGCATCTTAGATTTGTATTTTATCCTATCATCATAATAACACCATGTGCTAAGCACTATTATCAACTTTATCTTGGAGATGAAAAGAAGATCTGCCCTGGGACTCACTGCTAACCGAACAGAAGAGCTGGGAACCGCATCCCAGCCACCGGCTTTAACCACTGTACTGCTGCCTCTCCAACACTGACTTACAGTTCATTGAATGTGCTGCCTTTGACAGCATGAGTATAACAGAAGAGACGGGAAGAGGATGGGAAGAAAGAAGGGTCAGTGTAAAGAAAGAGGCATAACGTGGAGTTTTTTACCAGCAGTGGGGTGGAGATCTTAGTCACACAATTGGCTCTTGTTGAATTTAATTGAATTGGCTTCTTAGGTACCTTGTTAATAGGACGTGATGCAGGATGGGTCACCCAGCTATTCTGAGAACTGGGAAAGGATGATCTTTCACTACAGATTACAGATTTTTGTACAAAGAACTCCCATATGCCTTCACCTGGACTTTTCCTACTCATTAACATTTTACCACACTTTTGGGGGGGGTCATTTTTCTCTCTCAATAGATACTCATCATTTTCTGGGCCCTTTGGTATTCATTTTCTAAGAATAAGTAAATTCCCTTACATAACCACATAATTACCTTCAGAAATCCTTACCTTCAGGAAATTAACACCGATTCAGTGCTGATATGTTACCTACAGATCTTATTTCTATTTCACCAATCACCCCAATAAAAATATTTTGCGTGGGCGCCTGGGTGGCTCAGTGGGTTAAAGCCTCTGCCTTCGGCTCAGGTCATGATCCCAGGGTCCTGGGATCGAGCCCCGCATCGGGCTCTCTGCTCAGCAGGGAGCCTGCTTCCTCCTCTCTCTCTGCCTGCCTCTCTGCCTACTTGTGATTTCTGTCTGTCAAATAAATAAAATCTTTAAAAAAAAATATTTTGTGAGATATATTTAGGGACCCATCTGGGATCACATGTTGCATTGAGTTGTTGCTTCTCTATAGTTTCTTAGACTGCAACCGTTTCTGTCTTTGTCTTTTTTTCGCTTTGACGTTTTTTAAAGGGTCTGACCAGCTGTTTTGTACACTTTCCATTTGTGTTTGTTTGATGTTTCCTCTTGATGGAATTGAAGTTAGATACTCTGGGCAGGAATAACACTGAAGCAATGTTGTGCTTTTCTCAGCAAATCATGTCAGGAGGCACATGATGCTAATTTGTTTCATTGCCCCTAATAGTAACAAGTTTTTCTACTATAAAGTTACAATGTTTCAGTAGATTAAACTTGAAATTTGATTTAGATGCCAGGTGCCTGGGAATTTTGTTCAAAGCAGGCCCATCACCCCTGCAACTTTGAGTATTCTGGAAGAGCTAGCTTCCTGACCTATAAACCCCAGGACCAGAGCAGTGGAAAGTAACGATAACCTAGGTCTTGTCTCTATCACCAGAATCTCCAAGTAGTGTTCTTAGGAAAATGTTTGTACTTAGGAAAATGTCTTGATATTTGCCGAAACTTTAATGAGATAAATGGAGTATCAAAATATTTCTATGTCAAAACAAAATAATGATTTTTATTATTGGTTCAGATTATGGGAACAGAGCCATTTCTAGAGCAATTGCTCTTGGGGAGAAAATGGAGGGTGTGGTCAAATTAGCTTTGTGCTGTTGTTGGAGAAGGAGGTAGATGGCCTCATATCTGGTCTGGAGGCCCAATTCCCTGCAGCAGGACTGAGCCAAGTTGGAAATGCTGGAACCTGAAGTTGCATCTTTCCCCTCGAGTGGAGGGACACTGTTATTTGTGAACATTTGGTGATTACATTAAGTGATGGAGGAGGCATGTGTCCAGCCAGGTAGCAGGAAGTTGGATTCACCCTCAGTCTATCTGTGTGTGTGTGTGTGTGCGCGCATGCGTGCACATGCGCACGCACACGCACTTCAGTTTTCTCTGTTAAGGGAAGGTGTGTAAGTAGGGATAGTACAGATAGAGAAGAAATTTAGAAGAGGAAAGACAGGTGAGGACCCAGTCATAAAAGGCTTGGGCGCAGACTGGTACTCTAACCCAGGGGAGTAAATCAGAAGATTACAGAGCTGCAGTATAAGATCAAGTCTGGGCTGGTACCAAGTGTGACTTGAAGGAGGCTCTTGTGAGTGAGGCCAGAGAATTAGTGAAATTTTTAGTCTAAAATCTGGACTGATCTTAGAGGTTAAGGAAGAGAATCAAAGAATTCCACTTGGGGGAGAAGCAGGGCACAGGATCTGTGGACCAGGCATGACCAGCTTATGCTGTTAAAGATCTGAGGTCCGTTCATAATCAACAATGATGCAGTCAGCATGGGCAGCTGTGCTTACCTCACCCAAGCCACACTCACCATAGGGTCGCAATATTATTGGGGAGGTGAAAATTTCTCTCTTCCAAAGTTGTTCTTCAGTCATGTATCACTTGTGCAGCACTGTTGGGGCTGAGAACCACATAGCATGATTTGCTCTGAGCTCCATACCCTTCTAAGAAATAACTTGGGACTGAGAAATATGGTTTCCTTCCATATTGGGTCGGTGAGTTGGGTGGGTGTGAAAGGAGAAAATCAGAATGTTCAATAAAATAGGTATTGTTGGGTGCCTGGGTGGCTCAGTCAGTTAAGCATTTGCCTTTGGCTTGGGTAATGATCCCAGAGACCTGGGATTGAGCCTCATGTCAGGCTCCCTGCTTAGCGGGGAGCCTGCTTCTCCCTCTCCTCCCTGCTCATGCTCTCTGTTGCTGTCTTTGTCTCTTTCTCTCAAATAAATAAATAAACTCTTTTAAAAAATAGGTATTATTAAAGAACTATGCCAGAATAGGACTTTTTACCAAAAAATTGCCTTTAAAAATCATGACCTATTCTTACCGTTTGTAATTCTCTTCCTTTTCAGCTTCTTATTGTAATCCCTTTCTTTTCCCATGACATTTCTGATTTGTTTAATTTAAGCAATGTTCCTATAGATCATGGCAATGAGGTGTTGTATGAACATAAAATGGGGCAGAATAGAAACCCTTCGTATAGTTACAGAAACCATAGAAAGTGTGTGTGTGTGTGTGTGTGTGTGTGTGTGTGTAAAGCTGTTTTAAGGTCAAAGCTTTGCAGAGCTCGTGCAATTGGGAAAATGGAGTGTTTCATTGTGATCACATTGCTATTTGAGTCTATTGTTTTTGTCATCATGATTTAACTTTTACTACAAGTCTGTGGTCCCCCAGACAGACCCCTGGCATTAGAAGTCAACTCAGCTTGATGGATTTATGCTTGAAATTAGATAGCAAAGCCACAAAATGGAAAAAGATAATACTTCCAAAACAGAAATATTGACTAATGCATTCCCAGAAAAAGTAGGTATGGAGAAAAGGAGTTTGACCCAGGCAGTGATGAATGAGTAAGTGTGAGAAGACTTACGTGTCTAGCTTAAGGATGGTTTGCAGCCTTCCAAGAACCCTGGGAGGGACCATGGAGGCTGCATGATCTAACCCTTTAATCCTCCTCTGCCACAGCGCAGACCCCATGGGGAGGAATCTTGATGAGGAGACTCCCAGTTCTGGATAATAATAACAAGAGACCCTCTGTGTAGGCAAATTTTCAGGTGGAAGTTTTACTCTACCACTCGTATAACCAATGCAACAAAAAATCAAATCCTCGAGCTTTGAAGGAAACCCTGAAGGGATTTTTCTTTTAAAGATGTAAAGGTCATTCAAAAATAAAGATGTAATTTCTTAGACTAAGTTTTCCCCCTCCCCTTGACATGTGTCCCAGATCATCCCTTTTTTTTCCCTACTTCAAATACCCCCTACACTTTTTAATATTGAATGTCTCAATAACAAAAGTAAGCTGCAGGTTATTTATGGAAACTGTACAATATTAACTTTGCTAATTACATGGTTGCTCACTTTCCCAGGACCAGATCACCTCCCATTTGTTTCCAACTGCTGTGGCCACCATATGCTTAAGAGTAAGACAGAAATAATTAACAGCAGGTTTCCAAAGGAATCACATGTTATTGCTGCAGCTCACACAGGGAGTTTGCCATCTGGGTTGAAGGACACATTATCCCAACAGAGTGTGGAGTGAGTTAGGCTTTCCCTATCACCTGACCACGTGACCACTTGGGAAGTTTTGAATGGAGTTTTGAGGCCAAAATGACCCAAGTTCAGACTGACACCTGACACAGCACATTCCTGAGTATATGGGATTTTCTGCAAGTAACTTCTCTGTGTCTTTGTTCTCTGTATGTGAATTAGGGATAATGAGTCCTAATTTCTGGCGTGGCTCTGAATCTTCGCTGAGGTGATAACGAGATGGTACTTGGCATGGGGTCAGTTGCTACTTAATGATGGTTCTTAGTTTCTTTCTACTTCATTTCATGCTCTTCTAAACTCTTAAATACTAAAGTAAGAAGGCATAAAAGATGGCATTCGTACCAGGCTTGCTGTAAATCCAGAATAAGAAACTCCAGCTAGGCCTCTTTTGCTAGGGGATTTGCTGTGTTATGGAAGCTTCATCTTGCCCAATGTGGTTTTTTTTTTTAAATTTATTTACTTGACAGAGATCATAAGTAGGCAGAGAGGCAGGCAGAGAGAGAGGAGAAAGCAGGCTCCCCGCTGAGCAGATAGCGGGCCCGATGCGGGCCTCGATCCCAGGATCCTGAAATCATGACCTGAGCCGAAGGCGGAGGCTGTAACCCACTGAGCCACCCAGGCGCCCCCATTTTGCCCAATGTTAACCTATCCTCTGGTCTCCCCTTGGTTGGTGAGCTGGTGCCACCACCTGCTTATTGGGGAACTGGGCTCTTTGCTGGATCCCTAAACTGGGTTTGAATAAACTTGTGTCATTCAGCAACCCTTTATTGGTATTTATTAGGAATGACAGGAGTGATCAGTCCCTCTACGTGAAATAATTCCTGTGGTTACATCAACTATTCAGGTCCCTGGATCTATAAATTCTTCCTGTCCCTTCTTCTTCTTTTTTTTTTTTTTCCAAGGGTTTTCCACTTGGATGCTGTTTCACCTCAAACAGCCTGTTCTGTTCTGACGTAGTGAAGATATAGAACTTCCCTCAACTGACGTGGCTTGGCTAGGTGCCAGCCAAGAGTTCCTCCAGGATATTTTGGCTGTGGGATAAGTTACAGATAGTCTGGCCTTGCTATCTTCAGTGATCATTTGTTGTAGTAATAATAACAATCACGGGGTACATAATTGGTTGTCTAAAAACATGAACTTTATTAATTATCCTACATTTCTGGTTGGCTGTTGGCAACTCCGTCTAGACTCTATCTCTTAGTATGCTGTCATCTGTCATTTCTACCACAAATCCTCAACTGATCTCTAGCTGCCCACTTCCCTCTGTATCACCATGTTTCTCTGAGCCTCCTGGATTTTGCTCTGATTTTTCACTGAACTAGAGACTTAATGCCCTTCTCAGTGGTGAGGAAGAGAAACTGAATCATGAGTTCTTTCCACGTCTTCTGTGTTTTGATGTCTGCTATAGTCCAGAGAGCCTATTACAGAGAGAGGGTGTGTGTTTCTAGACTACCGAATCAATTCCATACACCCTTGTTGAACTTAGGACCCAATGGACTGGTTGGGCTGCAGGCTGGTGACTGGAGACACATGGGAAACCCTGTTCCTGCCCTCTGGGAGCTCACACAGCTGGGAAGCTGGACATCTAAATAAATAACCATGGTACAATGTGCTCAGTGCTAGAACTAAAGGATAAACACAGTGACTTTTGGGGTGCAATGGTGTCTTATTTGTACCTGAAGCAAGCTGTAGTAGCTTGACTTCTTCTAGAGTAACAATTTATCTCTGCTGGACAGTGCCGGTTTATCACTAGGGCCTTCTTTCACTCTTGGTGTTTCTGTTAGATGGTAAATTGCATAGTTGCTTTTTACAAATCAAAAACCAACATATGACATTGGTTTGATCTGGGGACAATTACATTTCAATTTATCAAGAAGTTTTGTGTTGCTGGCTTTACGTTAGTGGTTGAGGCAGGAGAATAGGTTCCTGATCTTGTTCCCCTTTTTCATCAGCAGTAGTGCTTGTAGTTTTTCAGATCACATCAAATGTAGGGTGACAGTCCTTTGCTCTAGCCCATTTGTATTTTTTAGTAAATAAGCTCAACGGTAGTATGAGTTATTAAAAGAATTTCTCCTCAATCATTTAAATTTTAAAATAACTCCCCAAAGGAGTTGACTAAGTATCTGAAGGAAAAAAAAAAGATCCAAACCCAGATTTAATTATTCTAAGTCTCCTGTACCACTTTTCTTGGTGGATGGTAGTGAGAATTGCTGGCAGTTGTTCCTTGTAGTTTAGCTTTAGTGTGAAGGTGGAAGCAGATGCTGAGCATGAAGAAATCTAGATCTGAATTCCATGTGATTCTAAAGAGCGTAAGTTCAGGTTAGCATATGCATGAGAGATTGTATTGGTTTTATAGCCAAACTAGAATTCATTCATTCATTCATTCATTCACGAATGAATAAAATCCACACCTATCGGGTGTTACGTGCCGGATAATCTATGAGGCACACAGGATACAATGATGATTTATGCAGACATAGCTCTGCTCCCAAGGAACTTGCAGAAGTTGAGCCTCTAAAAGTGATTTGAATTTCATCCCCCTGATATTCAGTAGGACCCAGATCTATTCCTTAACTTAAAAAGGAATATGAATAGCTACCTGTAACCCTACCATCTGTTTGGAAAACAAAACAAAACAATGACAAAACAAAAAACAAAATAAAGCCCTTCAAAATGTATGTGACCAGAAAGCAATAAATAGGCAAAAAATCACTGAAAATGAACTCAGGAAATGTGGATTCTAGTTAAAATACTACCCCTTATTAACTTTGTGACTATGGGTGTGTCACTTAGCCTCTCTGAACCTTTGTTTCCCATCCTATAATGCAAAAGGTAAGTTTTAATATGTGTTGTATCCACCCTGAAGATGAACTCTTTAGAGCCTGGAAATTCCCCAACTCTTCTGTTCAGGTTGACTTTCTGGAAAAGTGTTTTATTCTTAGAAGATTTGATTATTGAGTTATCTTTATATTCTGCTGCTGTCAGTAGATTTACCATAAATGTTTCCTGAGAATCTCTCTCTTGAAGAGATTCAGGTCCCAGTTACGTTCATCCCAATTAAAAATAGAACCCTGAGATGCAGAAGCTGTAGTACCTCTTAAATCTCTTCAAATAACATTGAACGACTAAGTGCCTGCTACTGTGGAGATAGTACCCGTGGAACCAGCAGCAGGCCCTCTCAGAAAATGATAACACTCTAAGTGGCTGTCAGTCCTCAGTAATTTCTAGTAGTTTGGGGGATGCTACCTTATCTTCTAAGAGTTCTAAATGTTCCTGTTAGAAAAAAAAATGCACATCCTTTATTTAAAAAAAAAATCCCACTGCCCACAACAACAAAGTCCTCCAAAACAATACAGATCAAACAGAGATGCATAAGCCTAATGAAGCCTGTCATCAGAATAGAGTAGATAGCTATGGTCATGGGGGTGTCCAGCAGGTTTGGGGTAAAAGGCCAGGGAAGCAATTACATTTAAAAAATGAACATTGGTTTCCCGGGAGGTGGAAGAAATTTACTTCTTTTCTTCCTACCTCTTAAAGAAATGATCAGCTTTCAAATATATGACTCAAAAATTGAATTTGGCTCTCATGGACTGTTTTCTGACTTTGTTTCTTATTTTCTTTCGATTTTTTAAGGAGAGTTTGAAAACACCCCTTAGACTCCCCTTAGTAGAAATTTCGGCTATCAAGAAATTACCAAATAAAAATTATAGAAGGTACTTTGTATATAAGACAAAGCTCGGAGGAAGATCTTGTTATCATATTTCAACAACTATTCACTGGGGGGACATCTTTTTCCTCTTTCTAAATTGAATGTATCACTATTCATTAATAAGCAGAATGACAACTATTTAGACTGCCAGATCTCTTTATAAACATTTTCTTAGGTGGGTGGGATTTTTATGCACTTTCCCAAAGGGCCCAGTTGACAGAAATGGACTTTTGCTTTATTTCCACAGAGCTCTGGATCCAGATCCCTAGGTCACAATATATGTTATTCACTTCCTACATTTGGTTGTGTGATCTCTCTGAAGGCTGGCCCAAGAGAGTCCTTTCTGATGAGACTTTCAGCATAGCCATTAGTCATGAGATAAGCATGTGACTGTGGGCCGTTTGCAAAATGAAAGCTCCCCAACGAGAGGCTTGTCCTTTACAATAAGTACGGGACCAGTTTTCTCAGAAGCACATGGCTGCCTGCGTGGTGTGATTTGAGAAACCTTAAGCTTTTTGTCCTGGATATTTTCCCTGTTGAGCCCTACATTTTCACTAAATAGTGTATCACTCCTGTGGGTGAAATCTTCCCAGGCCATTCTCTTTAAAATATGGCCATTGCCCTGGGAAAAGTCCTAATACTCTGGTGTGTTTGACTTTATAAGATCCTTTTTCCTTTGACAAAAGAAGCAGAGTAGGATGAGAAGACTAGGTAACTGGCAGGGAAAAGGTGTTGAAAAAAGAAAAATGAGGCACACAATGGGAGATGAAGAGCCAGCATGCCCATGAGAGTCAGCTTGGTTCCACTTACGAGTGCGGATTCAATGTATCTGTGTGCTGTGTTAGCTTTTGGAATGTTCCCATGAGCCCCCAGCTGAGTGTAAATGGAGAATATCTTTCTGGAAAAACAAACTGGAAATATTTATCAAGGCAATAAAGAGTTCTTATAGAGAGAGAATGAAAAACTTCAATTGCAGGACTTTATCCTAAAATAATAATCAGCGATGAGCAAATTTGGACCCAAAGAAGTTCATTGGGGGCATTATTTATAATTGCAAAAATAATGGAACAAGTGAAATGTTTATTGGTAGGAGAATTAATACTATGGGAATGAATTTATGCTATAAAAGTGACTAAAACAGTATATAAAATATATAAATAATATGACTTCAAGCATATAAAATATGTATGTATATATCATGGATTTTAATTAGTGATTGTAGGTAAATGGTTATTTTTCCTTATTCCTTTATGTATTTCCCAATTTTCCACAGTGGTCATTTATTACATTCAAATACAGAAAAAAGTTATTAAAAAATTCATCCAAGAGCAAATGTTTGGGTGAAGGTTATAAGCCTAAATTATGGGTGTCCTCTGAGGAGGTGGACGATTGCTGTTCAGCAATTTCCCAGTGGATAATTAAAGATCTGTCAGACTTTCCTTATGTATGGGTCTTTTATGGTCAAGGGCTTTAATTCTGCATAGAGATGTCTACAAAAGATGAAATCTGGCACCTGATGTTTGATTTTGGGTAGGATTGTAGCTTGCTGTGTCCAAATCTGAGATAAAAACAAGTTGGATGGAGTTTAGCAAAGGGAGGTGTGTTCTAAGCCTTTCCCTTAGAATTTGACAGTGGCAGCCATGTGCAGAAGACAGAGGACACCTTGGTACAAGTCCCTCTCAGCCCAAAGTTACATGTAACAGTTCTGTCTCCTTACTGGACACAGACCTGGGTCATCAAACTCTTTTTCCTAAATTTGGTTTGCTTTCTGTGTTATATCTGGTCTATCTAGGAAGAAGGGATCTGGACTCACTGACATGGTACCATTTTCCTGGTCTTTCCTCCACCTGGAATGCATTCTCCACTTATCTCCTCTCATGTCTTTTGGCCCATGTCAAGTGGAAGTTGCTCCTTGAAGCCGCTACTGCTGCCATCAGAGAGTGTGATCTCCCCCCACTTTGAATCTCCATGGTACACAAACATATGGTATTTTTTACATCCCCCTTTTCTATTAGATTGCCAGTTTCTTAAGCATAAGGGCTGCTATGTCTTTTCTCCCCCATGTCTTGCCCATGTGGGCAGAACTGAGCTTATTTATTTAATGAATCATGTGTTAATTTGGCCAGCCCACAGTCTGCCTCCCTTTCTTCATGCAGCTTAGATATGATTCCTATCATTTAGCTCAAAAAGATCACTATAAGTAAGGGTAACAGTCAATTTTTCAAAACTTCTCAATGGGGTAACTTTCTAGAGTAACTATTAACAGATGGAAAACACAACACAGAACTACAACTACTCATGGTTTAAATTACCTGGGCTCTCCACCATGGTTTATTTAACTTGAGTAGTGTGAAAGAACCATGTGGGCTTTAGTGTTAGAGAGAACTGCCACTAGCCCTTGAACCCAACCTTGATATTTGCTGGCAGTGGGATTTTGGGTAAATGATTTCTCCTCTCCATGCCTCAGTTTCCTCATTTGTAATATGTGGAATTAATTAATGGCTGTCTCCCAGCATTGTTGTGAGGATTATATGAAACGATGTTTGAAGACACTTCACATAGTGTCTGGCACACAGATTTAAGTCTCTGGGCTCATGAGGACAGATCAGTCATATCCTGGACAGTTTATGCCCTCTGAGAAAGCCAGTACCAAGCACCCTAGACTTTGCAGGGCAGTATTTGCTTAATTACTGGTCTGTTGCTCTGAAATCACTGACCTATTTGTGGAACACAGTCCCCCAAACAGTGGCTCCTTTGAAAATTTTGAGGGAACACCAAGCTGGATTTATTGAATAAATTTCTGCAATAAAAGCTTGGTTGAATATAAGTATATAATCTATGACTCTTTTATGTATCAAAGCAGAAGAGTTAGTGGGCTCCAGAGCTACACTGCTTGGGTTAAAAATTCTCTGCTATCTGCCACCAAAAGAAATGAAATCTTGGCATTTGCAACGATGTGGATGGAACTAGAGGGTATCATGCTTAGTGAAATAAGTCAATCAGAGAAAGACAACTATCATGATATCCCTGATATGAGGAAGTGGAGATGCAACATGGGAGTTTGGGGGGTAGGAAAAGAAGAAAAGAAACAAGATGGGATCAGGAGGGAGACAAACCATAAGTGACTCTCAATCTCACAAAACAAACTGAGGGGTGCTGGGGGGAGGGGGTCGGGAAAGGTGGGTGGGGTAATGGACATTGGGGAGGGTATATGCTATGGTTAGTGCTGTGAAGCGTGCAAACCTGGCGATTCACAGACATGTACCCCTGGGGATAAAAATACATTATATGTTTATAAAAAATAAAAAAATAAAAAATAATAAAAAATAAAAAAATCAATACATTAAAAAAAAATTCTCTGCTATCCCTAATCTCTCTGTTTCGGAGAGAGGTTCTTACCTAAACTTGGAATGATGATAATGATAATGAAACTAATAATAACGATAATAGTACTATCTTCCCTGTAGAGCTGCTCTGAGCAGCTTATGCAATACAGCTTACGTCTGCTCAATACTGAGAACAGTGCCTGGCACACAGTCAGTCATGGAACAAAGCTAACAACTCCTAATAAATTGATTTTAAAAGGTGGAGCTCTTCAAGGACCATGTGGAGCCAAGTATTCCGATAATGAAGTGAAGCTCTTATTTTAGTCCTGGTGCCATCTTTGTGGGGAGGAAGGGAGCATATACTTTGGAGACTTGTGCTGCACAGTGGTTTGGATTTGTTAACAGCACTAGTCAAGGAACACAGTGTGCTGAAAAAAATTGCCAGACGCCAAATGAGATAAGGAGCGTCCTGTGAGCAGTGACAGGCTTGAACACTCCCAGCAAACAGACAAGGGAAGTGATGGCTCTGCCTAAGAAATCTTGTCCTTCAACTTTGACACCACAGATTTTTTTCCCCCCAGATGCTGCTGACCATATAAACAAACACAGGAACTTCCTGATAATGGAATGTCTTTATTTTCCTGTGTAATTTCTACCTCTGTTTACAACATGGGTATTTAATACTGTAGAAATGAAATGGTGTGCCTGAGTGACTAATCTAATAATTAGATGATCTGATATTAAGAAATAAATGAAATATGTGATCTATTCTGTAATTTAGTCTATGATCTATTAGATTTTTTCTTCTTTCTTTCCTTGTGTTCCATCTCTTTTGTCCTTCCTTTGATTTTTTTTTAAACTTAACCTTCTAGTCCTTTGAATATCTACTTCAGCTATAGTAGTTTATAATTTGACAGATGATTTAATAGGTTTTTAAGTTTTCCTCTGCTCCCTTCACTGTCTCTTCTTTCTTGGCTTTTTGTTTATTTGTTTGTTTCTTTTCTGCCTTTGTGTTAGATTTACTCAAATGTCTGGCAAACCTAGGTTGTTTATTCATAATTATAAGTGAGGTACAAAAAAGGTACTGGCATTGTGCCTCACAGAAGATTACCAAGGGGGTAAGTCAGATTTCTCATGGGACAAGGTCCCCCAGATATCTGAATTTTAGTTATTTCTTGGTTCCATCCGTTTCTCTGGGGAGGATTTCAAGCACGTGAGAGGTATAAAGTCAGATACCAGTACTCTCAGAGCCCAGTGTGGGCATGGAATGTGGGAGTCTCACTGCTCAGGCTACAGACTTTCACTGAATTGCCCTCTTTTTTAGGACACATGTGATGGCTTGAAGAAACAGTGTCAGTTCTTCATGTCTCCCTGGAGGCTCTTTGCTGTAGGACAATAGTTCCTCTCACCTCAGAGTAGAGTCTTGTTCTCTTAGAGTTAAAATCAGGCTGCTTTGTTACTTACTTGGGCAACAGGATGTGGCAGAATTGACACTATGTCAATTCCAAGCCTTGGACTTCAAAAGCCGTGTGAATTTTGGCATGTTGTCTCCACCTGTCAGTGGCATGAGAACATTTTGAACTCTCCTGCTAGAAGTGAGAGGCTTATGGATCAACATGGAGTCTCCAAGTCACCCTAGCCAAAGTGAGCCTGGATCAGCCAACCATTCTCCCAACACACAAGCAACTCCAGCTAACGCCTTAGTCATAAGCAGTACGTTGTCATTGTTGAACACCATGGTGGTTTTATGGTTTTTGTTACAAAGCATTATTGCCAAAACAAATAACTAATACTATAGGGTTTCACCCTCTTCCTCAGGGCTGCAAGCCTCTTCAGAAATTAACCTCCGGGTTGGGGAGTAGTTACCAGGTTATATGGGGTACGAGAGGGATTGGGTTGACTAACTATACCTTATACTAATCTTCAGCCAATCCTCTTGTGAGTCACACCCTGCCCCCCCATTCAGAGCTTTTCCAGGGTTCTGTGTCATTATTAGAGTTGTTTCCTTTGTAATCTCCCTCTGTAGGCACCAGGTTTTTGGCCTTTTCCTGTGGGCTACGTCATCTGTCCATCCACATCCCAGTGTCTGAGGTTTTGTTGTTCACTTCTCTTTCCATCATATCCTGCTTGATTACCTTGTCCTTGGGGCTTGGGCTCCTCAATTTAATTCTTTCTCATATACAGGGATCTTAGAAGGAAGCAGGGATAAACATGTGTTTCAATATTCCTTGTTTAGCCAGAAATATCTCCAATTATTTATTTTTTTCTCCCTGAAACTAAGTTCTAGGGGTGTGTGTGTGTGTGTGTGTCTGTGCGTCTGTGTGAATGTTTGATAGATGTGATTTATTTCATGCTTTTAGATGACATGACTGTAAGTATCTCTGAATAACTCAATAATATGATGATAACTGACTCCTCTACCAGTGCTTTGTCTAGCCTGTGTTGACTTTCATATGTTAATTTATTCGGTGGCTTTATATCAAGGGTCTACTATGGACCAAGTAGTGTGCTAGTATTGGTGAAACAATGGGGAGTGAAACTCTCCTCAAGGAAACTACAATGTGGAAATCTGTCAACAGTCTTTCCTAAGCACTTCTTTCTGTGTTGTCCTTGTAAATACTATTGAGTTGCCTCCATTGTCCACTGAGGTTTATAATGTGGAGATCCAGTTTAAGAGTGGAGTCACATGGCTGTCAGCTGAAATATGGGGCCATAACTTAACCTCTGTAAGCCTTGGGATCTGCAGTGTAGTGTCAAGTACTTAAAAAAAGTCTTGTCCTCATTTAAAAATCAAGATCACTCTCCTCTTTCTCATCCCTATTACATGCATAAGCATGCAGGCATGCACATGTACACACATTCTGATTTCCTTTGAAAAATCCAAAGACACTACAACATTGGGTCACCTTCCTGCATGGCAACATTAAACAGAATTCAATAAGGGCTAACTACTACTACTGCTACTGCTACTACTACTACTTCCTTCTCCTCCCCTCCTCCTCCTCTTCTTCCTGGGAAGATAACTGTTTTGTTTGAATGTATGGGAAGATGTCTAGTCTGAGAAATTCTGAAATTGGTTTTTGGTGTCAGTGGCCTTGGTGATCTTGAACACACTGAAGTGCACAGTTTCACTCAAGGGCTGGGACTCACTGTGACAACATCACCAAACTTTCCATCCCTGAAGCAGGAGGACCGGTACATAGACATGTTCTTGTGGCATTTCTTGAAGCAGCTGTACTTTTGGATGTAGAAGAGGTAGTTCTGGTAGATGACAGTGGTCCTCTGCATTTTCACGTTGGTCACCACGCCAGACAAATCCACCCTCAGATGGAGATATTACCAGAGAAGGAGAATTTCTTGTCAGTAGAGGTGCCCTCAATGGCATCCTGAAGCCCAGACCAATGTTTATGTAGTATTGCTGGAGCTTCTCCTTGCCAGTTTCTCCAAGCCTGACTTCTTTAGATGGAGTGTGGTCTGACCCATTTGACGAGTTCCCCCCACTTCCCATTGTAGTAGAGCTGGCTGTTTTACACGTTTGCATTATTTGTCTGTCCTCATGTCCATTTGAGTTTTTCCATCTGCTGTAGAGATTAGGATATTGGAGTCCTATTTTTAAAATATTCTTAAGGCATATTTAGTAAAACTGTAACTTTAAAAGATATGAGACATCCTAATTCTTTCCCTGGATAATGTTCCTTTTTCATTATTTATCAGATATCCCTAAATATGAATATATTTAATAAGTATATTTTAATGTATTTCCTATTTTTAAATGTATTTAAATATTTAATTGTTTCACCAGTATTTGTTAAATGACTGGGTTGCAGATTCTGAACAGATTTCTGGTCTTCTTAGGTACTTAATTATTAAATGCCTTCATAGGTATTTAATTTAATAATTAATTTAATTATTTAATTAATTATTTAATGTAGTCCCTCATCTTTCTGATTTCTAGCCCTTTTTGCCATATCCTTGTACCCAATTACCCTGGTCTTCAGATTTCTCTAAATTGTTTCTGACCTGTTTTCATTTTCATTTAGTCTCCACAGAGTTCTGAGCTCATGACTCATTTATCCAACCTTGTGCTCTCCCTTCAAAACCAATCTTCCTATTTGCTCTCCATGGTGTTTGGGCTGTAGGCATCCCTTGAAGACCCTAGCCTGGCTTATTCTTTCAGTCCTAATGCCTCCCATTAACTTTGGTGGTTTAGCAGAACTGTTTACCTTGCCCTGCATCTCTGCAGACCTTGGGCTGGTCTAGCCCTCCTGAGGCCCACCTCTCCCAAGATAAAAAAAGGGGGTTCAGACATCCTGAAAACTTAGGGCCTTGTGATAGTTATCATATTGAGCAGAACACTCATAAGAGATCAAGATTGATTTGAACATTTGAAATGAACTTTACAGTTGGCTTCCATCTATGGAAACCCATGAACAAGGATAGATTTTCCTTCCCTACTTAAGAAAGAAAACAATAAATCTTTGTTTTTTAGATACTATATGGTGCCCTTATATTTTGCCTGATTTCTTCAAAGGACACGAGGTAAATGAGAACAAATATGATTCTTGGGCATTGTAGGAGAAGAAGGAGGTGGACGGATGGTCTCGTTCTTCCTTGCAGTGTTTGGTCCACTTCTTAACATTGTGTTTCAACCTGTGCACTCACCAAATGAAGGAGATATAGATAAGCTAGAGGCTGTCTAGAGGAGAACCTTCAGGGTGGGTTGTAAGAATGCAAAGCTATATTATATAAAGAGAGACTGAGAAGTCTGGGAAGAGTAAGTTTGGAGAAGAGAAGTCTTGGGAGTGGTTGAGGGAGGACAAGGAATGTAGTTTTCATCAGAATCACCAAATTTTCATGTGGAAGAAAGAACAGATGACTCCAAGGGATTGAAGTTGATTCAGTGGGCCCCAGAAAGACACGATGGGCTCTTTTTTAAAAAAGAAGAATAATTCATAGCCAAAATGTGCAGCTCAGGGAGAATATTCTGGACCTCTAGGCAACCAAGCATAAAGTGGATGACCACTTGGTGGGGATGTTGTAGAAGGGATTGACTCATTGATGGGATGATCTGACCAGATGATCTTTAAGGTTTCCTTTTATCCTGAGATTCTGGAGTATTTGAAATTGTCATGACAGGAGATTCCAGCACATTTTTAAAACTAAAATCATGATACAGTGCATGTTTTTAGATAATCTAGGAATAATTTTATTTTATAATGGTAATGACATATTAATGTGTGGATATGTTCTGTTTACTCATATAGCAAATTAGACCTCTTTTTTGGTGAACAAGTGCTATTGAATATTGTTGAAATAAAACTGGCTGCTTTTTCCACAAATTAATCACTTGGGCTCCATTAAGATAAGGGCTTAACAAATGTCAGTTTCGGCCCCAGTTTCTGGGCTAAAAAATATTTACCTTTTTTTCCCTTTTTTCTTCGCTCCTTCCAAATTAGTAGGGAAATGATATCGATAGTATCACTGACAATTAAGAATATAGTAAATCTGGAAACTCCAGTTAGGAGGACCTATTATTGAATAATTTAGTCTCATTTCTTTCATATGGGCTGAACTTCACTCAGCTTCATTAATTTCTCTCCCCATAGACTTACTTTCTCTTCTCAGTCTGAGTCCTCTCCACTTATTTCTTTGTCCCTGGACCATTTCCTGTGTTTTGACTAGAGATTGGTCATTTGTGAACATATTTGTTTCTCCCTATGGATGCCAAAAAGGAATCTTGTCTTGTACATTTTTGTAATCCCCACAACACCTATTGCCCTCTCCTGCATAAAGTGATTTTCAATGAATGTTTGTAGTTTCAAATGATTTCTATCATAAACTCATTCTGTTTCTTTGCCACAAGTTCGGTTTAGCAGTTAATATGCTAGCACTCATTAAATATCCTCTGTGAGAGTGTGATGAACTTGTCTTGGAAGTTAGAGGTTAGTACCATTGTGTGAGAAGACCACAGACCTAGTGGCTCGGAGTATATAGGAACATGGCAGAAAAGAAAATGCATTTGACAGTTAAAAACAAACAAACAACCATGGCTTTTATTATTTATTTATTTATTTATTTTTTAAAACCATGGCTTTTCAATGGGGATGGCCTTTTCCTGTGGGCTGGAGCCACTATTTCCCAGTGCTTAGACTGAGTTGTAAAAGGGAAGAGGACACTTGGATCTCATCCCAGATTTACCACCAACCAGCAATGTGATGTTGGGCCAAGTACAGGTTCTTTCTGGTCTCCATTTCTTCATCTGTAAAACAAGGGAAGTAAAATTCACTGGATTTGCAGCTTCTACCAGCACTAATATTCCTTGACAGTAAACTGAGAGAGTCCCCCTACTTCTGACATTGTACCCTTTGCTTCTACTCCTTATAAGGTGTGCAACTTCAGACAAGTTATTTAGCCTCTGAGTGGCTCTGCTTCCTAACTTACAAAGTGGGGGACACCTATTTCTTAGTGCTGTGATCAGGATCAAATGGGTTGTTGCATGTGAAGTGTTTAAACAGTGTCTGGTGCAGAGGCAACACCAACTTACTGTTGGCTCTTTTATTTTGCTACTTTGCTGAAAATATGTCAGTCGGTCCATCCCCTGTTGTTAAAATTATAAACTAATTCCTGACGTGTTGCCTGGCATAGAGAGGATACCCAATACTGGTCTTAAAGCTATTTTCTATTCCTCTTTCAAGTAGCATTATATAAAGTCGTATTTAGAATATCTTTTTTTTAAATAATTTTTTTAATTTTTTATAAACATATAAAGTATTTTTATCCCCAGGGGTACATGTCTGTGAATCGCCAGGTTTGCACACTTCACAGCACTAACCATAGCACATACCTCCCCAATGTCCATTACACCACCCCCCTTTCCCTCCCCCCCTCCCCCCAGCAACCCTCAGTTTGTTTTGTGAGATTAAGAGTCACTTATGGTTTGTCTCCCTCCCGATCCCATCTTGTTTCTTTTCTTCTTT